>JADBJO010002844.1:97500-102500 GCA_016801955.1 Conus betulinus
AATCATTCATCGATGAAATTTTTTCCTGTTACGACACTCCACAATCATTTTGTGGCATGCAAAATGAAAACAATATCTATGCCATCAACGAATGCATCCCACCTGGCTTCATTTTTCCTCGTCTGCCAGGAAAAGACTCCAACCGGTCTGACTTACGCATTTATAACACAAAAACGACTAAGAACAGGAAACATTCACAAACTTGCCAGTTCTTCCTCCTTGACTGATCTGTTCTCACAGATCTACCACCTGTTACTGTAGGAATATGGCAGACGTTACCGACCTTCCTGAACAACAAGATCAGGACTCCACACTGCCTGCCTGCTGGCTCAAATCTCAACTGAGGGATTTATGGTTTCTATCGATAAATAGGGCAGTGACAGTTATTTCCCCTGTATATATGGCAGTGACAGTTATTTCCCCTGGTGATGACCCTCTGTCATTAACACCTTCCGTCTTCTGTTTCTGAGTTCCACACAGCGGGTCCGTTTTCCGTTCCTTGCTCTTTTTTCCTCTGGTTCTGACCTTCACACAGATGGTCAGTCTTCTGTTCGTGGCCCTTTCTTGCTGGTTCTGACCTTCACACAGATGGTCAGTCTTCTGTTCGTTGCCCTTGCTGGTTCTGACCTTCACACAAATGGTCAGTCTTCTGTTCGTGGCCCTTTCTTGCTGGTTCTGACCTTCACACAGATGGACAGTCTTCTGTTCCTTGCCTTTCCCTGCTGGTTCTGACCTTCACACAGATGGACAGTCTTCTGTTCGCTGCCTTTCCCTGCTGGTTCTGACCTTCACACAGATGGACAGTCTTCTGTTCGCTGCCTTTCCCTGCTGGTTCTGACCTTCAGATGGGTTATCAGTCTCCTGTTCCTTGTCCCCCTTCTTGTGGTTCTGATCTCAGCACAGATGGTCAGTCCTGTGTTGCACTACCTGTGCTGTGACTTCAGTAGGGCAGGATGAATTTTAGTGTCCCTGCACGCGAATCCCCTTCCTTTGGTTTGCGGGCGGTTTTGAACCCCTTGCTGACCAAAAGCTGGGCATGGTAAGCGTTGTATTGAATTTCGACCTTTCTAGCTCAGTCAGTAAGTGGCAACACATGACCAAAGGGTGATGAATTACATGGGCCTAAAGCATTACACGTATGACAGGGGTTATTAAGACACGTTTCTGTTCTGTTATACCAAAGTCTATGTTTCGGGCTCTTTTATACCAAAGTCTATGTTTCTAAATGTCAGCTCCTCAACCTGTCCATGGTTTCAATCCCTTTGGTTTCCCACTTCACCTCACTCACGGACGCTCACTTGCTGCAGCTTAGGGTCCAGTGACCCACTCAAACCCAGGCTGAGGCAGTGGGGGGTGTGAATCACCTCGCCGAGACTGTGTACAAGTTATTTTGACCCAGGCCTGAAGTGGCGTGGTGCAGCCAGCAATCACGGTGACTGGGTCATGACAACCGCCATGACTAGTCTGGTCCCTCCCCTTCTGTTTGGTTCAACTTAACAGGTGCTTGCAGCTAACTGTGGATAATGGCGGAACCGAGATTTGAACTCTCGGTCCAAGTCTTGGTGAATTACCATAATGCAAGGTAGGGTAAGGTAATGTTGCTTATAGCCAAGCCGACCGCAAAGGGCCATTTCAGGGCTGTCACCGCGTTGAAGTCAACCCACAAGTCATTCATTCACACAACCCTTTGAAATACACCTTCTAAAAACACTTCCGTAAATTTTTAAAAACACATTTCCACTGTAAAGTCTCAGACCAAATGAAAAATGTCAGTCTCCCTCAGAAACTCAAAGATCACATCAGGTGGAGCATCTCTGAACAAGGTTTTCATGGAGTCTGCTGTAAATGTGTTTATGTCTCGCATCATGCAAGTCCCAACACTCTAAAAGAATATGTTTCATCGTGAGTGGCACATGACATGGAATGCATCACGGAGCTTGTTCACTCTTTAAAAGGTAGGAATGAGTTAAAAACGAATGGGCAGTGTGCAGCCGGCATAAAACCGTTTCTTCTTTGCGACCACCAGAGGTAGATGAGAGGAACTCTTAGGTTTGGATGGATCTGGAAAAGTTCGTTATCCGTCTGTGTATTCAAGTCCTATCATAATCAGCTGTAACCGAGGTAAGATACATGAAGAGTTTCCTTCCAAACAACTTCACTTGTAATTAACTATCTGTCCCCTCCCCCTGTCCCCCCCCCCCCTTCCTGCCCCCCCCCCCCCCCCCCCCCCCCCCCCATCCCCCCTGCGTCCCTCAACCTGGCTACGCAAAATGCTGTTCTCCAGTCCACCTCATCTCATACCCAGGCCCCAACCATGAAAACCTTGCGTCCTTCGTGTGATGACAAACAGCACAACAAAGAGAACGTCTGAAAACTTTGCGTCCTTCGTGTGATGACAAACAGCACAACAAAGAGAACGTCTGAAAACCTTGCGTCCTTCGTGTGATGACAAACAGCACAACAAAGAGAACGTCTGAAAACCTTGCGTCCTTCGTGTGATGACAAACAGAACAACAAAGAGAACGTCTGAAAACCTTGCGTCCTTCGTGTGATGACAAACAGCACAACAAAGAGAACGCTTGAAAACCTTGCGCGTCCTTCGTGTGATGACAAACAGCACAACAAAGAGAACGTCTGAAAACCTTGCGTCCTTCGTGTGATGACAAACAGAACAACAAAGAGAACGTCTGAAAACCTTGCGTCCTTCGTGTGATGACAAACAGCACAACAAAGAGAGAACGTCTGAAAACCTTGCGTCCTTCGTGTGATGACAAACAGAACAACAAAGAGAGTATCTGTCTTGAACCGCAACAAAGGCACGTTAATTTTGCAAAAAAAAGACTGGAAGACATTGGCCCAAAACAATGCAGACGTCTTTTCACACATAAAAAAGTGTTCAACGCAGATCGTTGTTTTGATATTATTAGCTTTATAAAAAAAAAATACATATTAAAAAAACAGCTAAAATGTGTGTGAGCAAGACAAATCTTAAGATTTCAGCAGACTGTTTGCAAAGCTGTCCACAGACGAACTGAAGTGAATAGCGGCGATGGTAGTATGCTTATTAAGTGGATTTCGAAGAAGAAATTTAATGACGAGAAGAAAGTGATCAGCAACAATCACTCCAAAACACTGTCAGAATGGCTGCTGTTTGCCAAGGAATCAGAAAGGTACTGTTTCGTGTAGAAGCTATGGAACAACATAATGCAACAAAATAGCCTCATAGCTCATTTTAGCAGCGCACCTCTGCGCCGACGGCTGGTGTTATTGATGTGTCTACATCTTAAAGCATCAAGTACCCCTGAGGTCATTTTTCCGTTAATCTTCAATCATCACAAGACAAGTCAGTGTCAGTGTTCGTGTCTTCGTCGTATATAGAAAGAAGAAGAAGAAAGAAGAAGAAGAAGAAGAAGAAGAAGAAGAAGAAGAAGAAGAAGAAGAAGAAGAAGATGATGATGATGATGATGATGATGATGATGATGATGATGAAGATGATGATGATGATGATAATGACGACGACGATGATGATGATGATGATGATGATGATGATGAAGAGGAAGGTAGCAATTGCTGTTGTTGTTATTCTTTTATGTTTAATATTTGATATTTCTTTGATGTTATTGTTTTATACTTGCAAAAGGTGTACGTCATTTGTCACATGAGAGAGAGAGAGAGAGAGAGAGAGAGAGAGAGAGAGAGAGAGAGAGAGAGAGAGAGAGAGAGAGAGAGATCGTAACCGCGTTTGCAACGAAACGTCAACAAATGTCCTAAATACAATACTACCCAATAGTTTCACCCCTGCCGCCACAGAACTGGAGGTATTCTGCTGGACTTCGCTGTAAAGAAAAATGTCCATGCTGTTCATGCTGATTTGTTGTAGCCTGTGTTAAGTCTGTACGGACTACAGACAACGCACCCACCACCAAGACAAGGTCAATGACCTCCACGAGCACAGTCCACCCCTCTGCAGCCAGGCAAGGACAGCGGCCCCCAGACCCCCATCTCTCCCTAGCAGTCGGCCACAGAAACCCCTAGGATCTGGGCTCACAGAAACCCCTAGGATCTGGGCTCACAGAAACCCCTAGGATATGGGCCTAGGATCTGGGCTCACAGAAACCCCTAGGATCTGGGCTCACAGAAACCCCTAGGATATGGGCTCACAGGACACAGAAGAAGGAAAAGGTGACCATCGTGATAGTGACGATGACAACCACGGCCACGGCGGCGATGATAACGACCACGATGATGACGATGAGGAGGACGACGATGACGTTGATTATAATGCCGACGATGATCACGACGTCAATAACGTAAAGAATGACAAGGACGACAACAATAGTGTGATGATGATGGCGATTGTTGACGACGACAACAACAGTGACAATGATGATGATGATCACGACGACGACGACGATAATGATAATGATGATAGAGACATTAAGGATGAAGAGGAGAACGACAATGATGATGACGAAGACAGTTTTAGTAATGATGACGACGAATAAGGAGGAAGGCGACGATTACCATGATGACGACGACGTCAACGACAGAAAGGATAATGACGATAGTAAAATAATGATCAGGACCTCGACGAAAACAACGAAGCTGTTGAAGAGAATGATGACGACGGCTGTGTCGACTATCATGTTTACAGAGATGATGAAGGCGACAATGATGACGACGATGACGAAATCGACGACGACGACAACAATGTTGCCGATGATGACGTTGATGATGATCATGATTGTCCCCAGGATCTGAATCAGCTGCAGCTGGAGGTGGACGGGGTGAGACGCACGTTGTCCGAGTGGACCCTAGACTTCGTGGACACCTACTATCCTAAAGTTGGCGAACAGTGCTACCGAGTCCCGGCGTTACACTTCAACCAGCAGTCACTGGGCCACAGCTCGTCGACGGCCGCCTCTGAGCCTTCAACATTGTTGCATGCCCCTGTGAGTTCCACACTCCAGCACATCTAGACATGACAATGAGGATGATGA
>JADBJO010002844.1:107500-135000 GCA_016801955.1 Conus betulinus
GTGTGTGTGTGTGTGTGTGTGTGTGTGTGTGTGTGCGTGCGTGCGTGCGTGCGTGTGTGTAGAAGGATGGGGCGGTGTACATAGGTGAGCGGGTACGGTCGGACAGGCAAGTACGCGGTGACGTGCATGCGTACACGTGGTGTGTGTGTGTGTGTGTGTGTGTGTGTGTGTGTGTGTGTGTGTGTGTGTGTGTGTGTGTGTGTGTGTGCGTGCGTGCGTGTATGTATGTCTATGTGTGTATGTCTGTGTATATGTGTGTGTGTGTGTGTGTGCGCGCGCGCGCGCTCGCTCGTTCGCGCGCTTGTGTTTAAGTATGTTTGTGTGAGTATGAGTATGTCTGCATAAGAAAAAAAAACAAAGAAAAGAGTATTGTAAGCCCGTACGAAGATTAGATGTAAAAACAAATCTCTCTCTCTCTCTCTCTCTCTCTCTCTCTCTCTCTCTCTCTCTCTCTCTCTCTCTCTCTCACACACACACACACACACACACACACACACACACACACACACACACACACACACACACACAGAGAGAGAGAGAGAGAGGCACGCACCATTGATTTGTGTAAGTTTCACACAATTCATCTGCACACCCCACACATCTGGTCACTGATGTCATTGCCGCGAGTTGTCAAAGGGGAATAACAAAACAAGTATGTCACAGACGAGGGGCAGCAACTGCTACCACCCAGACCATTGGACGGTGGAGGTCAGCGTGGAGAAATCGATGTCCTCCTTCTGCTCCAGAGGGGCGGAGTTGTCTTGATTGAGGGTGATGATGACTGTGATGACGACGACGACGATGATGACGATAACGATGATGATGATGATGATGATGATGATGATGATGATGACAGGAAACTTCTATAGTATGAATATAGTCAGCACTATCTGCTTCACAATCATTTAACACTCAAACGTGATCTAGCTGCAAAGTGACGCGACTGCAGGCGGAAATCTAAACAAATTTTTGACAGTTTTTGATGACGCACCGCCAGAAAAAAAAAAAAAGAAAAAAAAAAACCCACGGAGACGAACGAATCACAAGACAAAGCACGACGCGTTTCGACCTCTTAGGTCTTCTTCAGGCAAGAAACACAAGACACTGGACAACGAAAATGAACTAGCAATCACTTATCTTCATCCAATTCCAGTTTTTTTGTTCTTAAACATAGCAAGCGAGCGAATTGTATACACGCAGAGGACACACGCGTGCATGCATAGTGGTCCCGTGTAGAGCGTGCATAACCAAATGCACAGTTCCAGACATGTGTTGGTGCCCTAGCCAGCCAACAAACAACAGTTCTCAGAAAGATAACCCACCACTTAACCAACCACCCAACCAGCCTATCACCTAACTGATATAGCCACCCTGTTTGGGCGAGTCATAAGTCTGTGGGAAAAAATCTAATATGTGTGAGATGGGCGAAGTCAGAAGAGCATGGAGAAAGGGGGTGGGGGGGGGGGGGGGGGGGGGGGGGGAGACAGGATACAAAGAGATAAAAAGAGAGGGAAACTGGTGCATTGACTCCCTCATCTCATATATGTATATGACCTTCTTCTTCTTTTTCTTTGTCTTCTTCTTCTTCTTCTTCTTCTTCTTCTTCTTCTTCTTCTTCTTTTCTCTTCTCTTCTTCTCTTCTTCTTCTTCTTCTCTTTGTCTTCTTCTTCTTCTTTCTTCTTCTTCTCTTCTTCTTCTTCTTTTCTTTGTCTTCTCTCTTCTTCTTCTTCTTCTTCTTCTTCTTCTTCTTTCTCTCTCTGACTATTAGAACACTAGAGACATACATGGTGGCACAAAATCTCCGTTTTCTGCCCTGTTCTACTGTTTGTTTTTCTGCGGTTGAATTACACCCACATTCAACCCTACCTCCCCTCCCTCCATGTCACAGCCTTGGCTGTGGAGAAATCTTGTCCCTAAGAGCATTCTGCTATGACGACGTTAAACTCATCCTTCTCTCTCAACAAGACAGCTTTCAAAGCAGGCTGGCTGCAGGCGGAGATTGAAGCAAGAGCAAAACCAGAATTACTGCGCCGCCAAACGAAGGAACACAATTACAAAACAAAATCAACGCGTTTCGATGTGTTAGGTCTTCGTCAGGCAGGGACAAATAACATTCAAGACAATGAAAACGAAGGATGAACCGGCAGTCACTTACCTCTTCGATCTGGGTGCAAAATATATTTGTCTTGCCTGAAGAAGACTCAGTAGGTCGAAACGCGTTGTATTTGTTCTGTAATTTATTTGTTCCTTCGTTTGGCGGCGCAGTAATGCTATTTTTTGGTCTTGTTTTGAACAGCACACTTTCTAGTTCAGCTCCTTTCTGTTCGTGATCCACTTTCCTCCCCGATACCAACAGGATGTATTCTATCTGTAAGTCTGAAAGGACATCTTTTCCTATCATGCACTGTCTTTTTTCTGGGTAGGACTTGAGAGCTACGCCTTAAATGGCAGCTTCCTCTGACTGGCACAATTCTTCTCGGAGTTTTGTGGGAAGGAAAACACGGGTAAGTCCTAGAATACACCGCCCCGGTAAGAGCGTTCCGTGGCAACTTGGGCACTGTGTCTGGGCGGCGCCATGTTTGCCGCGAGTGCTTGAAAAGTTCTGTAGTAACACTGGGAGGTCGTTCGTTGAGAGAAACAAAATAGCGGCGATTTTGTCGTGGGACGCCGGTTTCATGTTTGAGGTGTGTCTGGGATTTGTTATGCGGAATTTTTCAGTTACAATTATGTCAGTAGATTACTGATTATGTTAAGATCTGCTTCGATTATATTATTGTCTTTGTTCTTTCAAGAAGGAACTGAAATTAATCGACAGCACGCGAGTTATCTCCTTCAGAAGCTCCTCGATATAAGAAATATCGCTGTTTCTTACTAGAGCGATCTTGCTAAGCTTATCTGAACAATCCACAGTAGGTTCACACTGCAACTTAAAGTTGTTCCCGAGAGCGACAGCAACAGCAAGGATTTGAATGAAGTAGGTTGGATTAACAGAACATAATATTTGGCATGAACCATGTCAGAACTGACACCCTAAATGCACAGTAATGATACAATGTATTACAATACAATGAAATACAAAGTACATCATGCAGTATACAAAACAGTGCAATAGAATACAGTGCAATGCACTAAATCATTACTGTAGAGTATAGGAATACGAACCAACACCATACAGTACAGCAAAAGTATAATGTAAGAGTACAGAACTCTCAATACAGCGCAATACAAAAATAATATCACGCAAAACGACTACAACAATTGATGACCATGACTGTCTGTCATGATTTGATTGGGCACCAGGTGAAAGCCACTACAATTCCTGACCATGACTGTCTGTCATGATTTGATTGGTCACCAGGTCAAAGCCACAGGTCATGGCAGCACGCCCTGGGCCTCCAGTGTGCCAGAGCTGCAGGCGGCCATCCAAGGCCGTGTGGAGAAAGCCGAGAATCAGCTGAACAAGGCTCTGAACACCCTGCATTACATCATGCCTGATGTGCACCTGCCTCACGTCACCCAGGTCATCGCCTTGCCCTACCTGACCAGACAGCAGCTAAGCCAGGTGGGTTCGACTCAGACTGTGTGGGAATCGTGACGTTATGCCATCAGGCCTAATAGCCATTACTGGGCCAGAACAGATAGTTAGAAGGACGCCAGACCAGACTCGTGATCCTGGTGATCCTGGGATTATGGATTCGAATCTCTGCGGGCTCATGATTTGAGCTTTGCTGTGCGGACGAAGGGAGTTAATAAGGCTTTTTAGGATCACTTTTTCAATGTTTGGCATCAAGTTTACAGCCCAACCAACTGACACCAATCGCTAGAAAACTGACAGAATCCGGGGTGGCGTAGCGCGACATGACAATTATGATGCAGATAAAACCACTGCATCTTCAAGACAGATGAAATAAGCTTAAATGCCGTCCTTGCGGTTGGAGGTCCTGAGAAGAAAATATTCTTATTTTGTAAATGCCATTATAAGTCCCTGCGTCGTAAATGGTAAGTTCATGGTTTGATGTCATTCCCTAGGCTGTGTCCAGTCTGTCTTTGGGACCAAATCTCCGATTCCTGTGTAAAGACGACCTGTCGCCACTCGTCTCGGAGGAGAATCTGACATCAAGGCCTCAGGCAGAGGACGGGAACACGGGAAGCTCTGCCGATGGTGTCGACATGCCAGACTTGCTGGCGTGGTGGCAAAGCGCGGTGTGTGAGGACGTCAGCGAAGACTTGACCGTGGAGTCCATGAAGACTATTGTTGGAAGGTACGGTGCTTTGGGCGAAGAGATAATAAGTAAATACAAATGGACCCGGATCCTCCCCTCCTCCCTCTCCTTTCGCATGTTTTCCATACGCTAACACTTCTACCAGTTCTAACTTCCCTCTCCCTCTTACGTACACCAATGCATGCACACGTGTGTGTTGAGTCTTTGTGAGTTTATGTGTCCCCTCCAGCTTCTCCTATACACCATTGTAGGCCTATACCTGTGTGTGTTTGAGTCATTGTTTAACACTGAGCTATCGTGTCAGTGTTGGCCAGTGTTGACCTGATGCTTGTTGACTGTGACAGGGTCTGTGGCCTGATGCTTGTTGACTGTGACAGGGTCTGTGGCCTAATGCTTGTTGACTGTGACAGGGTCTGTGGCCTGATGTCCGTGGTGTCGGTGTGGACCGCCAGCAAACCCCGATGGAGGTGCGCACACTGAGTCAAGCCATCGGAGAGAGTGGTCGTCGCTTAGCGGACATTGTGCTGCTTCCCCGTCAGGCAAAGCTCCTGGCTGAACCCTCCCTGCACCGCCTGTGGCTGACAGGGCCCATGGGGTCCGGGAAGACCCTCATGCTACAGCTGAAGGCCGCCAGTGGCTGCAGGAAGGACGGAGGGTGATCGTCATCAATGTGCGTACCGCCTCCAGAGGCCGTCCACAAGGCCATGTCCTGGAAGAAGGCATCCGGCGAGAAGTGGAGAGTCACTGTGGGACAGGAAGCGTGGAAAGGCATGACGTAGCCCTGGACGTGTTCAAGTTTGAGAGTCTGCAGGAACAGCTGGATGCCAGGGGGCCGACAGACAATGCCTGTTTTGTGGTGGACGACGAGGTGCTGTGTGAGATGCCCGTCATTGCCCAGAAGCTTGCTGAGCACTACCCTCACAACCCGATCTGGTGTGTTGCCACCTACGTCGCTCCTGTTCCCAGCACGTTTTCAATACTACAGACTTGATACTGTACTGAGAAGCCCACCCTCCATCCAGCTGATGCTGAAGGAGATAGATTTGAACACCAGGCACAGATCGGCGTACGACACGGAGTGCTGCCCGGGGACTACCCTGTGACGGACCACCAGTCATATTCATTGATCACTCCACGCACAACACGCATGTACGTCACCTGGACTGTCATCAGTGTGCTGATGAACTGGCGGACATCTTGCAGCACAAGCTGGGCCTCAAATCGCATCCTACAACATCAGAGCAAGGTGCGCAGTCAGCCACAAAACCCTTGGGTGCATTCTCCAGACCATGCTCACATCGGTCAGACTTCAAAGCAGTTCCTGACTGGGTTGCAGCGGCTCCTCTGTCTTTTCGGGATGTTTTAGTCTTAGTTGTCCTTCCCTTGCCCGTGTTCAGACATGTCGCTGATTATCACTGGGAATGCTCCGTGGAACGGGCACTCGAATACATCATGTTCATGGGATCTTCTCACTTTGTGTCACGCCTCAGACAACGTGGTGTGCCCTTAAAATTAGCCACGGACAACACTCTGAAAGAGATCGCCTTTCCCCCAGAGGATGAAGTCATCTTCTGCGACGTTATGGGTGCACACAGCCTGGAGAGAGGAAAGTGGTCGTCCTTCTGCGCAGTGGACCTCCACTGACCCAGGAAGAATTCACAGAAAACATCTCCCGATACCAGACTATCCAGAACCTCTGCAGCGCAGGTTATCAGTCTGAAATCATCTACTTCCAGGAGCGTTTTAAAAAGTCCTCATGACAGTGAGACAGTCAGCAAAGCAGCTCCATCTCTTTGCTTCCGTGATGAACGAGGTTCGTGATCTTATGTATCCACTACTGCCCACATTTCCGTCTCTTTCCACCGAGGAGAATGCGAAAGCCGTCTTTCACCATATGTTGGGAAATACTTTGGTGGCTGGGAACGCGGGTCCTCATCGGGGACAAGATGTGTGGAGAAGGTGGTCGGACTGAACACACTTCACAGACGTCCCACAAGGCTTCCAGTGTGCCTCGCCGGGGCATGGAATATCGGTGTGACACGCCCATGCCTCCTGATGTGTCTGACAGGGCGGAGGGGCACACCACGATCTCCCACAGCGCAGCTGGAAGCCCTATGTCTTGAAGATGGGGAAAGATCTGAAGGCTCAGACTCCGTGTTCTTTGTGCCCGACTTGCAAGAGGACCTGGAACAACGGTGGGGGGAAGTGGAGCGGATCCGCCGCGCCATGGAATTGCTGTCAGAGGACGACCTGGACTGGGAGTTCTTTGCTGCCTCACGCTGTCTGTCTCAGTACATCACCATCGTCTTCTGACTTGCCGCCATTGTTCTGCAGCGCAGTGCATTGTCCTGTAGTGCAGTGCATTGTCCTGTAGTGCTGTGCATTGTCCTGTAGTGCTGTGCATTGTCCTGTAGTGCGGTGCACTGTCCTGTAGTGCAGTGCATTGTCCTGTAGTGCAGTGCATTGTCCTGTAGTGCAGTGCAGTGTCCTGTAGTGCAGTGCATTGTCCTGTAGTGCGGTGCACTGTCCTGTCCTGTAGTGCAGTGCATTGTCCTGTAGTGCAGTGCATTGTCCTGTAGTGCGGTGCATTGTCCTGTAGTGCAGTGCATGTACTGTACTGTAGTGCAGTCAGTACACTATCCTGTAGTCCAGTCAGTACACTGTCCTGTAGTCAGTACACTGTCCTGTAGTGCAGTCAGTACAGTGTCCTGTAGTGCAGTCAGTACACTGTCCTGTAGTGCAGTCAGTACACTGTCCTGTAGTGCAGTCAGTACACTGTCCTGTAGTGCAGTCAGTACACTCTCCTGTTGTCCAGTAAACTGTCCTGTAGTGCAGTCAGTACACTATCCTGTAGTGCAGTCAGTACACTGTCCTGTAGTGCAGTCAGTACATTGTCCTGTAGTGCAGTCAGTACACTGTCCTGTAGTGCAGTCAGTACATTGTCCTGTAGTGCAGTACACTGTCCTGTACTGCAGTGCATTGTCCTGTAGTGCAGTCAGTACACTGTCCCTAGTGTAGTCAGTACACTGTCCTGTAGTGCAGTACACTGTCCTTAGTGCAGTCAGTACACTGTCTTGTAGTGCAGTCAGTGCATTGTCATGTAGCACAGTCAGTGCAATGTCCTGTAGTGCAGTCAGTACATTGTCCTGCAGTGCAGTCAGTGCACTGTCCTGTAGTGCCGTACACTGTCCTGTAGTGCAGTCAGTACACTGTCCTGTAGTGCAGTCAGTACACTGTCCTGTAGTGCAGTCAGTACACTGTCCTGTTGTGCAGTCAGTGCGTTGTCCTGTAGTGCAGTCAGTAGACTGTCCTGTAGTGCAGTCAGTACATTGTCCTGTAGTGCAGTCAGTACACTGTCCTGTAGTGCAGTCAGTGCACTGTCCTGTAGTGCAGTGCACTGTCCTAGTGCAGTCAGTGCACTGTCTTGTAGTGCAGTCAGTGCATTGTCCTGTAGTGCAGTCAGTGCACTGTCCTGTAGTGCAGTCAGTGCACTGTCCTGTAGTGCAGTCAGTGCACTGTCCTGTAGTGCCGTGCACTGTCCTGTAGTGCAGTCAGTAGTGCACTGTCCTGTAGTGCAGTCAGTACACTGTCCTGTAGTGCAGTCAGTACACTGTCCTGTAGTGCAGTCAGTACACTGTCCTGTAGTGCAGTCAGTGCACTGTCCTGTAGTGCAGTGCGTTGTCTGTAGTGCAGTCAGTGCAATGTCCTGTAGTGCAGTCAGTACATTGTCCTGCAGTGCAGTCAGTGCACTGTCCTGTAGTGCCGTACACTGTCCTGTAGTGCAGTCAGTGCACTGTCCTGTAGTGCAGTCAGTACACTGTCCTGTAGTGCAGTCAGTACACTGTCCTGTTGTGCAGTGCGTTGTGCATTTTCCTGTAGTGCAGTCCTGTAGTACAGTGCTGTCCTGTAGTGCAGTCAGTGCACTGTCCTGTAGTGCAGTCAGTACACTGTCCTGTAGTGCAGTCAGTGCACTGTCCTGTGGTGCAGTGCGTTGTTGTCCTGTAGTGCAGTCAGTGCACTGTCCTGTAGTGCAGTGCGTTGTCCTGTAGTGCAGTGAGTGCACTGTCCTGTAGTGCAGTACACTGTCCTGTAGTGCAGTCAGTGCAGTCAGTGTGCACTGTCCTTTAGTGCAGTCAGTACACTGTCCTGTAGTGCAGTCAGTGCATTGTCCTGTACTGCAGTCAGTACACTGTCCTGTAGTGCAGTCAGTACACTGTCCTGTAGTGCAGTGCATTGTCCTGTAGTGCAGTCAGTACACTGTCCTGTAGTGCAGTTCACTGTCCTGTAGTGCAGTACAGTGCACTGTCCTGTAGTGTAGTCAGTACACTGTCCTGTAGTGTAGTACATTGTCTGTAGTGTACTGCAGTACACTGTCTGTGCAGTGCAGTGCAGTATGTATGCAGTCAGTGCACTGTCCTGTAGTGCAGTACAGTGCACTGTCCTGTAGTGCAGTGCATTGTCCTGTAGTGCTATACAGTGCACTGTTTTGTAGTGCAGTCAGTGCACTGTGTTGCAGTGCAGTCAGTGCACTGTCTTGTAGTGCAGTCAGTACACTGTCCTGTAGTGCAGTCAGTACACTGTCCTGTAGTGCAGTCAGTACACTGTCCTGTAGTGCAGTCAGTACACTGTCCTGTAGTGCAGTCAGTGCACTGTCCTGTAGTGCAGTCAGTACACTGTCCTGTAGTGCAGTCAGTACACTGTCCTGTAGTGCAGTCAGTGCATTGTCCTGGAGTGCAGTCAGTGCATTGTCCTGGAGTGCAGTCAGTACACTGTCGTGTAGTGCAGTCAGTACATTGTCTTGTGTGCAGTACAATGTCCTGTAGTGCAGTACACTGTCGTGTAGTGCAGTCAGTACACTGTCCTGTAGTGCAGTGCATTGTCCTGTAGTGCTATACAGTGCACTGTTTTGTAGTGCAGTCAGTAGACTGTGTTGTAGTACAGTCAGCACACTGTCCTGTAGTGCAGTCAGTACACTGTCCTGTAGTGCAGTCAATGCATTGTTCTGTAGTGCAGCCAGTGCACTGTCCCTGTAGTGCAGTCAGTGCATTGTCCTGTAGTGCAGTCAGTGCATTGTCCTGTAGTGCAGTCAGTACACTGTCAGTGCGCTGCATTGTCCTGTAGTGCAGTCAGTGCATTGTCCTGTAGTGCAGTCAGTGCACTGTCATCTAGTGCAGTCAGTGCATTGTCCTGTAGTGCAGTCAGTGCACTGTCATCTAGTGCAGTCAGTGCATTGTCCTGTAGTGCAGTCAGTGCACTGTCATCTAGTGCAGTCAGTGCATTGTCCTGTAGTGCAGTCAGTGCAGTCAGTGCAGTCAGTACACTGTATCAGTAGTGCAGTCAGTGCATTGGCTGTAGTGCAGTCAGTGCGCTGCATTGTCCTGTAGTGCAGTCAGTGCATTGTCCTGTAGTGCAGTCAGTGCACTGTTATCTAGTGCAGTCAGTGCATTGTCCTGTAGTGCAGTCAGTGCGCTGCATTGTCCTGTAGTGCAGTCAGTGCATTGTCCTGTAGTGCAGTCAGTGCACTGTCATCTAGTGCAGTCAGTGCATTGTCCTGTAGTGCAGTACCGTCCAGACCTTACGGAGTTCCTCTCATCTACGTCTGGTGGTCGTTCGTAAAGAAGAACCAGTTCTGTGCCGGCTGGACGCCGGCCATTCGTATTTTACCTATTCATACCTTTTAAAGAGTGAAGAAGCTCCATGGTGCATTCCATGTCATATGCCACTCACAATGAAACATATTGTTTTAGAGTATTGGGACTTGCACGATGTGAGACACAAACATTTTACAGCAGCGTCCATGAAAATTCTGTTCAGAGAAGTCCCGCCTGACGTGATCTTTGGGCTTTTGAGAGAGATTAACATTTTACGGAAGAAAGATTTTTAACGAAGTTTCTGGTGCGTTTCTAGAAGATGTCATTTAAAGAGAAGTGTGAATTTTTTTTTATATGACTTGTGAGTTGATTTTAACGTGGTGACAGCCCTGATGTGGCACTTTGCTGTCGGCTGGGCCATAAGCAATATTACCTTACCTTACCGTGGTGCAGTACAGTGCACTGTCTGTAGTGCAGTCAGTACACTGTCCTGCAGTGCAGTACAGTCCACTGCCCTGTAGTGCAGTCAGTATACTGTCCTGTAGTGCAGTCAGTGCATTGTCCTGTAGTGCAGTCAGTACACTGTCCTGTAGCGTATTGTCCTGTAGTGCAGTCAGTGCATTGTCCTCTAGTGCAGTGCAGAACTCTGTCCTGTGGTGCAGTCAGTACACTGTCCTGTAGTGCAGTCAGTACACTGTCCTGTAGTGCAGTCAGTACACTGTCCTGTAGTGCAGTCAGTACACTGTCCTGTAGTGCAGTCAGTACACTGTCCTGTAGTGCAGTGCATTGTCCTGTAGTGCAGTCAGTACACTGTCCTGTAGTGCAGTCAGTACACTGTCCTATGTGCAGTCAGTACACTGTCCTGTAGTGCAGTCAGTACAGAACACTGTCCTGTTGTGCAGTCAGTACACTGTCCTGTAGTGCAGTGCATTGTCCTGTAGTGCAGTCAGTACACTGTCCTGTAGCGCAGTCAGTACACTGTCCTATAGTGCAGTCAGTGCACTGTCCTGTAGTGCAGTCAGTACACTGTCCTGTAGTGCAGTCAGTACATTGTCCTGTAGTGCAGTCAGTACACTGTCCTGTAGTGCAGTGCATTGTCATGGTCCTGTAGTGCAGTGCATTGTCCTGTAGTGCAGTCAGTACACTGTCCCTGTAATGCAGTCAGTACACTGTCCTGTAGTGCAGTCAGTACACTGTCCTGTGGTGCAGTGCATTGTCCTGTAGTGCAGTGCATTGTCATTGTCCTGTGTGGTGCAGTGCAGTGTCCTGTCCTGTAGTGCAGCCAGTACGCTGTCCTGTAGTGCAGTCAGTACTCTGTCTCTTGTAGTATAGTACATTGTCCTGTAGTGCAGTGCATTGTCCTGTAATGCAGTCAGTGCATTGTCCTGTAGTGCAGTCAGTACACTTGTCCTGTAGTGTAGTACATTGTCCTGTAGTGCAGTCATTGCACTGTTCTGTAGTGCAGTCAGTGCATTGTCCTGTAGTGAAGTCAGTACACTGTCCTCCTGTAGTGCAGTCAGTGCATGTCCTGTAGTACAGTACATTGTCCTGTAGTGCAGTCAGTACACTGTCCTGTAGTGCAGTCATGCATTGTTCTGTGTGTAGTACAGTGCACTGTCCTGTAGTGCAGTCAGTACACTGTCCTGTAGTGCAGTCAGTACACTGTCCTGTAGTGTAGTCAGTGCATTGTCCTGTAGTAGTGCAGTGCATTGTCCTGTAGTGCATACACTGTCCTGTAGTGCAGTTAGTACACTTTTTTTTGTCATGCAGTGCATTGTCCTGTAGTGCAGTCATGTCCTGTAGTGCAGTCAGTACACTGTCCTGTAGTGCAGTAAAGTGCATTGTCCTGTAGTGCAGTCAGTGCATTGTCCCGTAGTGCAGTCAGTGCATTGTCTTGTAGTGTAGTCAGTGCATTGTCCTGTAGTGCAGTACAGTGCACTGTCCTGTAGTGCAGTCAGTACATTGTCCTGTAGTGCAGTAAAGTGCATTGTCCTGTAGTGCAGTAAAGTGCATTGTCCTGTAGTGCAGTATAGTGCATTGTCCTGTAGTGCAGTCAGTACACTGTCCTGTAGTGCAGTCAGTACACTGTCCTGTAGTGCAGTCAGTGCACTGTCCCGTAGAGCAGTGCATTGTCCTGTAGTGCAGTAAAGTTCACTGTCCTGTATTGCAGTCAGTGCACTGTCCTGTAGTGCAGCCAGTACACTGTCCTATAGCGCAGTCAGTGCCTTGTCCTGTAGTGAGTACAGTGCACTGTCCTGTAGTGCAGCCAGTCTCACTGTCCTGTAGTGCAGTATAGTGGAGTGGAGTGTGTGAACCTATCACACGTTTCTCACTGTCCTGTGGTGCAGTATAGTGGAGTGGAGTGTGAACCTATCACACATTTCTCACTGTCCTGTGGTGCAGTATAGTGGAGTGGAGTGTGTGAACCTATCACACATTTCTCACTGTCCTGTAGTGCAGTATAGTGGAGTGGAGTGTGTGAACCTATCACACATTTCTCTCTGTATTAACTTTGGTGCTGTGCTGGAGTAAACTTCTGTCAGTTCTTTTTCATTGAAAATTGCTTCTATCAAGGAAAGCGGTTGATTTTATAACGTCAACTCTGTCATAATCAAACAAGGAAAAATCGTTACGGACGTTGTTCCATAACGGCCTGACGGTGCCATGCCAGAGAAGTGGGCAGTCAAGGACCCCACAGCTGTCCGTCTCAGTGATGTCCACCAAAGTGGAGGGAGTGTCCGGTCCAGTCCGGTCCTCCATGCTGTTCAGCCAGGACTGTCATGAAACTGTGATCGCCTGTGTTTGACTGTGTCTGTGTACTTCTGTTTTCGGTCCTCCACTTCAGCATCGCATGCTCCTCCGTGGACTGATTATACGGCTGGGGTCTAGGTATGTTAACTCTAAACTTATCCCAACTACATTCCATGGCGCGGGATCCATCCCAGCTGGTGCTCTGACTCCTTGGCTGTTTGTCCATATCGATGTTATACGGTGTGAAGATCTATCATTTTGGTGCTGTTGCTTTGTCGTGAACTGGCCTTCGTTTCTATGGTGGTTTGGTAGCAGTCTGTCGGTCAGATTGACCCTGCTGTGTTTGTATGGGGCAGGTTTCAATTCATCCAGCCATTATGCAACCTTCTTGCTGACTTTGTGTACTGCAGCAAGCGCCTTTAGTGAAAGTAGAGCAGTATTTTGACATTGTACCCGTCTTATGCTACCCAGCTGACAACTTCGGCTCCGTAAACTCAGTGCAGGGCATGCCATGTCGCATGCCACTTAAGAACAGTCGTGAACAATGCTCCAGATTGTCTCCCTTGGGGTAAAAGTAACTCATCCTATCTGCACTCGGATGTTCTTTTTGTGGAAAGCAAATTTCTTGTTCCATGATTGTCTATGCTTTTGATGCGCAACTAGCTGGTAAAAAGAAGTATATCACAACCATAAACATTTTTCCATGCAACAGTAACCCAGCTTGTTTGGTGGTGGTGGTGGTAGTGGTATTTTCACATGCGTGCCCACGACTATTTTTTCAAAGTTTTGGTATGCATGTGTTCAAATGAGTTGTGCAAGCATTATAAATTGTTCTTCTTCTTAAGTTAAAGTGCTGTATCAGCAGAGTTCTTGTTGCGGTCGTTGTCGTTGTTGTTGCTGTTATTGTTACCATTCTTATTGTTGAAGTTGTTACTGTTGTTGTGATTATTTTGTATTGCCGAATCGTGCTCACAAGGTAGGTAGTAAACACAAAATGCAAGGGGTTTGGCACTGTCTGCACCTTTGTCCTCGTCCTACACGCCGGGATGGTGTGGCGTGACTGTCAAGTCACAAATACCATTCCCGAACTCTTTCTGTGCAGTGGTGCACCTGAGTATCAGCTTTGACTGGCACACAGTATTGTGGCACCTGACCGTCCACCTCCAAACCGGCACACAGTATTGTGACACCTGACCGTCCACCTCCAAACGGGCACACAGTATTGTGACACCTGACCGTCCACCTCCAAACCAGAAAGAAAGGCTTCTTAAAAACAGCCTCCAGAAGTTCTGGAGGAACAGTCTAAAGGGAAATACTTTCGATTGCTGGGGGCGTTCACTTCCATCGGTATCAGTCTTCTTAGTCTTCTACCGCCAAACTTCTTGACCCGAACACCTTCAGTCTGTCCCAGACCGTCAGTACCCCAGCTCATCTGTTGTGGTCACATACTGGATCTGGCAGTGTTCCAGTAGGATGAGGGCTCGCCTTCACTCAATTCTGTGGAAGACACCTCCCATCTAACCATGGCCGTGTGAAGAAACCCTTACGGTGACAAAGAGAGGGGGAGGGGGGAGGTAGTGCCACGCTGAATGATGCCAAAGTGTACCCATTTCCAGAGCGGCATGCAGTGGAAGGGTTAGGGCCTTTGCCTGTGGAGCTATCTCCAGTTCAAACCACTTGTGGGGTTGGATGTTCTTTTGCTAAGCCCTCTCTCTCCTCCCAGTGTAAATAGGTACCTGGTTCGGTTCAGGGGAACTTAAAAGCGGCGGAAGGCGAGGAGTTGGTCTCTCATCATACCGTGGACCTCTTACAGTCCATTGCCGCTGTAGTCATTAGGCTATGGAAACTTCATATCATTTGTTTTTACCTCCCTCTATTGTGAATCTCCATGAAAGGTAACAAAAAAAATAGGTGTGTGTGTGTGTGTGTGTGTGTGTGTGTGTGTGTGTGTGTGTGTGTGTGTGTGCGCGCTGCGCGCGCACACACACAATCCATAACGGACTGACTGATGAATACTGCAAATTTGTGTAGCCAGTACACATACAGATTTGTGTAACCAGTACATGCGCGATGAAATTATCAGACGACTGTCATCATGGCGGCGAGAAGGGAGCGAACCACCAGTCCTACCCTCCTTCAACCTCGGCGTCTCGACCGGGGAATGGCGTGTGTGCACAGCAAGCATGCCTGGTCGGACCTGTCCTCGTTCGACGAGAACACACGCCCAGATCCACACGCATTCCATTGGTTCTGTAAGTCTTGGCTGTAGACGGGATCCGGACACGTGGTGATGGTCCCCCGAGGATTGGTGGAAAAGATCGAGACTGGAAATCCTCCTGAACAGCAGAGCTGGCACTCATTCCCGCGGAGGGAGACATAACTATATGGGCGAGTGCCAAGCTGGGAGAGGATAGAACAACAGGGGAGAGATCAATCGTTGATCGGTTGGAGAATAACGGAAGGTGGGAGGTTGGGAGTGGGGGTGGGATCTAGTCCTTAACCCACAAGGGAAGAATACCTTGGGGCTAGCGAAGCCACAACATTGCGGAAAGGGGGGGGGGGGGGGGGGGGGGGGGGGACCAACAACAAGCGCTGCCGTCCAGACAGAAGGAGGTGAGACCGTTCGTAAAGCGTAGTGATTAAACAGCAATGGCGTTTAGCCGTAGGATGATTGGAAACCGGAAACGACCACGCGTCGTTTGCCAACGACGGAAGGCGACGAGCGGCGTGTCTTTACTGCGTCGGCCATGAAAACCTGGCAAAATGGACCACTGCACAAAAAGAATCATCTGTACTAATGTTGGTTGTAATTCTTTCTTTAATTTCACACCCCATATTTCAAGATGTCTCCCAAATTCTAACGCGTTGTCGATTTCATGTGCAAATGCTTCCAGTTTTTGTCTTCCAGGTGTCTTTACCCCCTTCATCTTCAGAAAGTGTTTACACTTCTTCCTTGCATCGAGTATACTAATCTGGCTTCGTCAGTCTGGCATTAGAGCATTAGCATCTTCTCTTCAAGATGATGAAGTGCCTTTGTGCCTTGCTCTAAAATGATTCAAGTTCCTTCTATTTCCTTTTTGTCTCTGTGGCGTTCACCGTCAAACCATTCGGACCCTTTTCTTCTTAGAATTACTGCTTTAACATGCGTTTCCTAGTAGCTTCTCTATATTGCACAAAGATTTGCGGAGAGACTTTTTCTACATCCCTTTCAAACTTTTTTTGCGGCCTTTAGTAGTTTGCTTTGAGTATGTACCTCAAGCACGATTTGACAAATTTGTCTTCATAATTCTTATTCAGATAAATCTGTAACCGTCCGTAACCTGGTTTTGCTTTGTCTGGGAAAAAACACAACCATCATTTTTTTTTACCATCTGACAAATTATGAGAATAAACCATATTCTTGACAAGACATATGAAATCAGTGGACGAAAGTAAATTACTGGAAGCAAGAAAATAGTCTACTTTACTCAGAGGCCCTATATATGTATGATATCATCAAAGTTTGATTCCATCAGTCCAATTGATACAATAAAATCAAAACGTCCACCAAAATGATCTAAATGACTGCCTTGAGATTTGCTAGGAACATGGGTGTGATGTTGAAAAAGGTTTGTCTCGCTGTTGTCCCTCCTACTGATGTTGTGCGGTTGTTGTTTGAAATGTTGTTTTTGTTTAAAATCACAACTGTCATGAGACTGGTGGTCATTTAGACGTAGTTCTTGCATTTAAATCCCATTTCAACAGAATGTAGGGCTCATCACATGCATCGAACAATCTGTGTCAACACTGTGCTGAATAGTTCAATACCATGAACATCCAGCTGAGGCTTCCAGTTTAAGGAGGAATACAAGGAAAAGTTAAGTTTATTAAAGGTTTTTTTTTTCTGTGCAAAGTAGGTCTCGGCGAATCTTTCAAACCAAAGCATTTTCTTGGTCTGTCTAAATTCCTTCTATGAAATCAGTCAATTGTCTTCTGATCATGACCATAACCTTACTAGAGTACCTCTAAATTATTTTTATGAGATCAGTAAATTGTTTTCTGATCATGACCATAACCTTACTAGAGTACCTCTAATTATTTCTATGAAATCAGTAAATTGTTTTCTGATCATGACCATAACCTTACTAGAGTTCCTCTAAATTATTTCTATGAAATCAGTAAATTGTTTTCTGATCATGACCATAACCTTACTAGAGTTCCTCTAAATTATTTCTATGAAATCAGTAAATTGTTTTCTGATCATGACCATAACCTTACTAGAGTACCTCTAATTATTTCTATGAAATCAGTAAATTGTTTTCTGATCATGACCATAACCTTACTAGAGTACCTCTAAATTATTTCTATGAAATCAGTCAATTGTTTTCTGATCGTGACAATAGCCTTCCTACAGTGCCTCCTTTGTGTTTTCTGGTCTGGTCATGACAATAACCTTACTGGAGTACCTCCTTTTTTTCTGATCCTTGACAATCAAACCTTACCGGATCAGTCAATTGTTTTCTGATCGTGACAGTCACCTTACTGGATCAGTCAATTGTTTTCTGATCGTGACAATCATTTACCGGATCAGTCAATTGTTTCTGATCGTGACAGTCACCTTACTGGATCAGTCAATTGTTTTCTGATCGTGACAATCACCTTACTGGATCAGTCAATTGTTTTCTGATCGTGACAATCACCTTACTGGATCAGTCAATTGTTTTCTGATCGTGACAATCACCTTACTGGATCAGTCAATTGTTTTCTGATCGTGACAATCACCTTACTGGATCAGTCAATTGTTTTCTGATCGTGACAGTCACCTCACTATAGTGCTTCCTGTGATCAGACAACGTTTTGCTTCCATTTTTAAGTATCAAGGAATCTTTCAACGAGTGTGAATCCAAGTCAGAGCCGAAGAACATTTTAATAAGGCAAATTCAGTTGTAAGAGTCGAGAAAATACAATGAAACGTTGTTTTCTAATTTGTGCAGTAGCCCATTTACAACATAATGTGAGAATGAAACATTATATTTATTCGTTTACACTTGATCCACAAATGTAATTGGGGCAGCTGTTGGAACTCTTCCCGGGCATTTAGTCTTTTGTCCCTCAGTTCATAGGGACTTCCAACAAAACAGTGTGGCTTAGTACAACAAGTGTGGCTTAGTACAAAACAGTGTGGCTTAGCCCATTTCCTATTTATTTGTGTTTTTTCTCTTTGGATGTAGACTTGGGAGGGGGTGGGGGTAGGGGGCAGGTGCTGGAATTTGTCTTTAGTCTGGTTTTTCTTCTTCTTCTTCTTCTTCTTTCTTCTTTTTCTTCATCGTCATTCTCGTCATCATCATCGTCATCATCGTCATCATCATCATCGTCATCGTCATCATCATGATCATGATCACGATCATCATCATCATCATCATCATCTCTCTCTCTCTCTCTCTCTCTCTCTCTCTCTCTCTCTCTCTCTCTCTCTCTCTCTCTCTCTCTCTCTCTTAGAAATTAACAATGTTGCTTTTTAAGTTTACCTCTCTCAGTACATTTACTTTTGTTGTCACCAATATGGAATGTACTCATGGATTGCAAGACGAGTGGGGGAGTGGGGGGGGGGGGGAGGTGGGGGACGATGCCTCTTGCACTGCAGTCATGTGTCGGACATTCCAGTCATGTGCACGTCTCCACACGTGTTTTGTCTCATGTGTCGGACATTCCAGTCATGTGTACGTCTCCACACGTGTTTTGTCTCATGTGTCGGACATTCCAGTCATGTGTACGTCTCCACACGTATTTTGTCTCATGTGTCGGACATTCCAGTCATGTGTACGTCTCCACACGTATTTTGTCTCATGTGTCGGACATTCCAGTCATGTGTACGTCTCCACACGTATTTTGTCTCATGTGTCGGACATTCCAGTCATGTGTACGTCTCCACACGTGTTTGTCAGTCGTGTTGGTTTGTCATCACCTCTGTTTTGACTAGGACTGTTTTCAGTGTTGTAATCGTTTCGCCCTATCTTAAAATTTGTTTCAGCTTCTTCTGCATTTCGCAAACAAGCATCAAATGAACGGTACTGCCTTTGCATCATTTGTCTTGCTGTCTTTTGCATCATTTGTCTTGCTGTCTTTTGCATCATTTGTCACGCTGCCTTTTGCATCATTTGTCACGCTGTCTTTTGCATCATTTGTCATGCTGTCTTTTGCATCATTTGTCACGCTGTCTTTTGCATCATTTGTCATGCTGTCTTTTGCATCATTTGTCATGTTGTCTTTTGCATCATTTGTCATGCTGTCTTTTGCATCATTTGTCATGTTGTCTTTTGCATCATTTGTCTTGCTGTCTTTTGCATCATTTGTCACGCTGTCTTTTTGCATCATTTGTCATGCTGTCTTTTGCATCATTTGTCACGCTGTCTTTTGCATCATTTGTCATGTTGTCTTGACCAGAAATCTTGTGTTCCGCGGAAACGTTTGATTCCGCTATAAAACTATGGTCTGTCACCATGTCAACGTCTCTTGTGTTCTTCCTGTCTATGTCCTGGACGCCAGTCCTGTTTGTGGAGTGAAGAGTTTATCATCAGTGCTTTTTGCACCTGAGCAACGTTAACCTTGTTTGCCTGTTGTCATCGTAATCATCACTGGTGACATCATTTTCCATACAGGCTGTCACGGTCTGTATTTCCATCCCTTGCAGACTTTCTAAACACTGACGCCTTTCTTTGTGATAGTGAAACAGGTGGGTTGGTTCTGCCCGTTGGGTCTTTCACCGTAACAACCCTCCCGTGCTGAGCATTCCGTCTGGCACGTCGCTGAAGCAAACCGTATCAGGGACTATAGGCATGCGATCGTTACTGTGTTGGCTTCTTGGTCGGTCTTCTGAACCAGTCTACTGAGATGCCTGGGGAAGTCCCTCGCTTGTCCTTGTAGACGGCAGCGGCTCTTGGGCTGGTAACGACGTGGAGGGAGGCCCATGACTGCTGCCAGATCGTTTCGTTGTGGTTTTCAGGGAGGGTATGGCTGTCCTGGGCATGGTCAGCGTTGTATCTACCCGAGTGATCTATGTGCTAACCTCTGAAGTTCTCCTGAGGTTGTCTGCACCGGAGCGCCTCAGATCTCTCTTTACGTTGTATCAATTGTGTTCATGGGTTTGACAGAGAGAGAGAGAGAGAGAGAGAGAGTGGAGGAGAGAGAGAAAGCGGGGGCGGGGGATTAGAGACAGACACATTAAGAGAGAGAGAGAGAGGAGAGAGAGAGAGAGAGGAGGAGAAGCGGGGATTACAGACAAATCAGATTAACAGAGACAGAGAGAGAGAGAGAGAGAGAGAGAGAGAGAGAGAGAGAGAGAGAGAGAGAGAGAGATTATCAGTACACGCATACGCGTGCCTACTCTCTCCCGCGTAAATTCACATACATGATGCGTTCGAGAGAGGGGAGAAATGGTGAGGCAAGCCGACGGAGGCAGGACAGCATGGGCGGAAAAGATTTCAGAAACACACACACACACACACACACACACACACACACACACACACACATACACACACACAATATACACACTCTCTCTCTCTCTCTTCTCTCTCTCTCTCTCACACACACACACACACACACACACACACACACACACACACACACACACATATACACTCTCTCTCTCTCTCTCTCTCTCTCTCTCTCTCTCTCTCACACACACACACACACACACACACACACACACACACACACACACACATTCACTCACTGACTCACGATGATTCAAACAACTGAGAGGGAAATGCTTCGGACTGTTCTTTATGTGTGTAACAATTTATTTCTACATCAACATCAATCAAATTAAACACCAATCACGCAAAGACAGGCTGTTGTGGCATATAGAAAAACTGTCACTGTGTACTACAAGCATCTTGTCCAGAACAAACAATCAAATGTCTACAATCCTCACACCAACATATCTAGACTGATAGTGTTATCACAACATGCACACTGTAACATCTGTCCTTTTCACATGATTGTGAAATAATAACATGACTTTCTGACAGATTTTTCTGCCACGAAAATCCAGTTACATAACAATTATTTCAATAAAAAAAAAATTCACCACATGTGCTCATGCAGAAGAAGCAGTCAGGTTCTGTAAGACAGACAGACAGACAGACAGACAGACAGAGTTCTATCGCTCCCTGTCATACTGACAACAGCTAGAAACATGATCTACAAAGACTGTAGGTATCCTCCTTTCCATCTTCACAACAGCGCATGCAAGACGCAGTACTGAACCTGCTCACTATTTCATCAACACCAGAAGCACTTAGGTCCACAGCCTTTCAGACAGCTATTAACCATCAACCACTCTCCACGCTTATCGTGAGCCCCTATGTTAGCTTGGTGACAATGTAATGCCTGTTATTAGGTTTGAATTACGATGCATAGATCAATGTTGACCGACACAAGGACCAGCCAGAAAAAGATAGCTGTAGAGAGTGCAGGGGCGGGCGTCAGTATGGAGATACCTTGCAATCACACTCGGCTAATGGAACACTATGATACAGACAACCCAGGATCTGCACAGCACGGGCAGGGCTGGTCACCGGTTCCACAGTGCCATGCAGTATAGAACAATATACAACCTGGTTCCACCGGTGTAGTTTCTGGACTCAACATTTACACATGAGCATGCACGCGTCCGTAAAAAAGCGAAGACAGATCGACGCCTTTAGCTGCACTGTGTCCCAGAGATGAGGGTGTTGCATTTTTTTTGACACGCCGAACACGATACCCCTTCCCACGGGCCATCTTCCGCCTGTTCCAGGCGTAGTCGTACAGCTTGCTGACGTGGCGCTCCACCTCGACCACCTGTTCGGCAGTCTTCAGGTTGCCTCTCCGCAGCCAGATCTGCCCGCCAGCCATGATCACCTTGTTCACCTCCATGTTCAGGGTCGGCGTGTTGAGCAGGACCGTGTCCCACTTGACGCCGCGGCGCCACTTCTTGCAGGCCTTGAAGAACACCACGTACCTTTTCTTGGGCTTCAGCTGCACGGCCACTTCGTACACTGCCGGCGCGTTGTGGTTGCTGTCCCACAGGATGTTCAGGTTCCGCAGACCTTTCCTGGACATCCCTGTGCTGGGCAGGACCCTGTCCTTGAAAGAGGGGCCGCCCGTGCCTCTGGGTTTGTTCAAGACGATGGCCCTGACCCACTCCGTCCACTCCACGTGCCTCATGCAGCTGCCTTGGCCGAGCTCCTCGTCCTTCACAGCCTCGCGGAACTTCCTCTGCACTCCGGGCTGAAAACAGGTCACGGCGCTAAAAGTGAATTAGTTGGTCTGTAATAGCCCAGGAGGTTTATCGCCAAAGTCTGGTTAAAGGTGAATGCTCTTGTGCTGCAGACCTTGCAGACCTAGGGCTTGGGCCAGGGCTGTGTGTGTGTGTGTGTGTGTGTGTGTGTGTGTGTGTGTGTGTGTGTGTGTGTGTGTGTGTGTGTGTGTGTGTGTGTGTGTGTGTGTGTGTGTGTGTGTGTGTGTGTGTGTGTGTGTGTGTGTGTGTGTGTGTGTGTGTGTGCGCGTGCAATAGCACTATACCAAGCAGCAAAAGCTAAAGAAGTGGTCCAGAAACCTGTAATAACTACCATGTGTGTGTGTGTGTGTGTGTGTGTGTGTGTGTGTGTGTGTGTGTGTGTGTGTGTGTGTGTGAGTGAGTGAGTGTGTGTGTGTGTGTGTGTGTGTGTGTGTGTGTGTGTGTGTGTGTGTGTGTGTGTGTGTGTGTGTGTGTGTGTGTGTGTGTGTGTGTGTGTGTGCGAGTGTGTGTGTATGTATGCAGTGTGTCTGTGTATGAGCCCGTGTGCGCGCACGCGCGCGCGCGCGTGTGTGTGTGTGCACGTGTATTGTGTGTGTGTATTTGTGAGGGTGTGTGTCACTGTGTGTGTGTGTGGGGGGGGGGGTGGGGGGGGGGGGGTGGGAGAGTGTGAGTGAGTGAGTGTGAGAGAGAGAGTGTGTGTGTGTGTGTGTGTGTGTGTGTGTGTGTGTGTGTGTGTGTGTGTGTGTGTGTGTGTGTGTGTGTGTGTGTACGCGAACGTGCGCATATGGACATTCATGTGTGCATACTTGTATGTATGCGTGCTTGCATACGTATGTGTATGTTATCCAACATGCCTATTTCCGAAAAAAAAAAAAAAAAAAAAAATAGCCTCCGACTCACATCCCAATGAATACATGCTTTTCACAGATGGCATTCACCTAGCTAACCATCAGAACAACCGCATTTGAAAAAAAAAATGACAAATCCACACTGACACCCGTGCAACAAGACAAACTACTGACGGAAGGAAGGTAAAACTAAAGATTCATAAAGCTTTTTTCCATCAAAAGATTATCCTCTTTTACGGGGCTAAAAGTGGATATTGCCCAAAAAAAATGATTATCCTCTTTTACGGGGCTAAAAGTGGGATATTGCCCAAAAGATGAGCTGGTGTGTAAAATGAATCTAGAAAAGGAAGGAACCATAATCATCTTACCACGCGTTTAGAACGCTGGGTTTTCGTGGTCTTCGTTTTCTTCTTTGCAGCCGTCTTGGCAGGTTTTCTCCCTTTCACAGTCTTCACTCCCTTGCCTTAGCTTATTGGCTGCTGCCTTCGCTCCCTTTTTGGCCGTTGCCTTCACTCCCTTTTTGGCCGTTGTCTTCGCTCCCTTTTTGGCCGTTGTCTTCGCTCCGTTTTAGCGGTTGCCTTGGTTCCCTTTTTAGCGGTTGCCTTGGCTCCCTTTTTAGCGGTTGGTTTAGCACCAGCCTTGGCTCCGCTGCTTTGGGTTTTCCTTTGGCGGCTGGCGTTTTCGCTTTGCCCTTTGGTGCTGGCGTTTTCTTTGGTGAGGTAGTCTTCTTCACTTGGCGGCTCCTTTCTTGAGGACTTTGATGGCAGCTTCGCTGGGCTTGCCCCCTCTAATGGCGCTGAAGAGACCCTCAAGATCTTTGTGCAAGCCAACTGCGCCCTCTCGTGTGCGTACCTCATCTTCGTAGGCCTGTTCACAACGGACATTACGTGGTGATCATACACGGCCTTTCTAGGCCTGGTCAGAACAGAAATTTAACAGGAAATCAAATAGAAAAAAAAACTTCGTTGGCATGGTCAAAATGGACACTTTGTGATCACACAAGCCTTTATTGTCCGGTTTAAAACAAACACTATGTAGTGATCAAATAAAGCCTTTACTGGCTTGGACAAAGCAGACATTACATGCGTACCAAATAAACCCTTCGTTGGCCTGGTCAAACGGGCATTACATGGTGATTATATGCAGCCTTTGTTGCCCTAGTCAAAAACAGATATTACACTGTGGTCACATAAAGCCTTTGCTGGCCAGTTTGAAACAGACATTACATGCGGAATACACAAAGGCTTCGAGAGCCTGGGTCAAAACAAATATTGTACGGGAAATGTAAGCACAGTCAAAATAGTGATTGTTTGGTGACTGCATGAAGCGTTTGTCTGCCTGGTGGAAATAGACAACATTTGTAGGCCTGTTCAAAACGGACACTGCACTGGGATGACATAAACCCTTGGTCTGGTCAAAAAAATTGTGTGATATGTAAAGCCTTATATGCCTCGTCATATTGGACATCCAATGGGAATACATAAACCGTGTGTAGGCCTGGTCAGTATAAAGATCGCACGGGATATACATAAAGCCTTTGTTGTACTGGAAATACATAAAGCATTTGTAAACCTGGCAAAAACAAACACTGCACAAGACATACAGCCTTGATCAGGCTGGTCAAAACAAACACTGCACAAGACATCACAGCCTTGATTAGGCTGGCCAAAACAAACACTGCACAAGACAGACAGCCTTGATTGGCTGGCCAAAACAAACACTGCACAAGACATACAGCCTTGATTAGGCTGGCCAAAACAAACACTGCACAAACATACAGCCTTGATCAGGCTGGTCAAAACAAACACTGCACGAGACATCAGCTTCTTGATCAGGCTGGCCAAAACAAACACTGCACAAGACATACAGCCTTGATCAGGCTGGTCAAAACAAACACTGCACAAGACATCAGCTCTTCTTGATCAGGCTGGCCAAAACAAACACTGCACAAGACATACAGCCTTGATTTGGCTGGTCAAAACAAACACTGCACAAGACATACAGCCTTGATTTGGCTGGTCAAAACAAACACTGCACAAGACATACAGTCTTGATTAGGCTGGTCAAAACAAACACTGCACAAGACACCGCCTTGATTTGGCTGGTCAAAACAAACACTGCACAAGACATACAGCCTTGATTAGGCTGGTCAAAACAAATATTACGCAGGACATTTACTGAGGCCTGGCACAGAACAAAGATCACAAGTACATGTTAGCCTGGTCAAAACAAAGACTGAACAGGAAATGAGAGCCTTTGTTGGCCTGGTCAAAACAAAGACTGAACAGGAAATGAGAGCCTTTGTTGGCCTGGTCAAAACAAAGACTGAACAGGAAATGAGAGCCTTTGTTGGCCTGGTCAAAACAAAGACTGAACAGGAAATGAAAGCCTTTGTTGGCCTGGTCAAACCAAAGATAAACCAGGAATTGAAAACCTTTACTGGCCTTGTCAAAGCAAAGATTGAACAGGAAATGAGAGCCTTTGTTGGCCTGGTCAAAACAACGATTGCAAGGAAATGAAAGCCTTTGTTGGCCTGTCAAAACAAAGATTGAACAGGAAATGAAAGCCTTTGTTGGCCTGGTCAAAACAAAGATTGAACAGAAATGAAAGCCTTTGTTGGCCTGGTCAAAGCAAAGATTGAACAGGAATTGAAAGCCTTTGTGGCCTGGTCAAAACCAAGATTGAACAGGAATTGAAAACCTTTACTGGCCTGGTCAAAACAAAGATGAAACAGGAAATGAAAGCCTTTGTTGGCCTGGTCCAAGCAAAGATTGAACAGGAAATGAAAGCCTTTGTTGGCCTGGTCCAAGCAAAGACTGAACAGGAAATGAAAGCCTTTGTTCCCCAATCTACTGCTCCCCCCCCCTTTCTCTCCCTTGTTTCACCTCCCCCCCCCCCTTGCTCTCCGTCTCTTCAAACTCTGACATTCATAATCAGCGAACTACATGATGAACTTGTCAGGAACACATTGCTATACCATTGCACTATTGTAACCACTATAGTTGTAAAACCATCGTTACCTGCACACAAACTCGGCCCCCTTCTCGTTGTAGCAGAGCACCATGAGCATGTCAAAGATGTTGTTGAACTGGTCCAGTCTCAGGTGGTGACCTCGGGTCTCCTTGGCCATGGTCTGGGTAGAAGGACGTGCTGGGGTTGTTCATCGCCTGCACGGCATAGATCCTCACACCCTGTGGAGAACAGGGGGTGGGCTTTCTTAGTACTTGGCCCTTTCAGTCACAGAACTGAGGGTGAATGTGTGCGTGCGTGCGTGCGTGCGTGCGTGCGTGCGTGCGTGCGTGCGTGTGTGTGTGTGTGTGTGTGTGAGCGCGAGCGCGTGCGAGTGCGCACGCACGTGTGTGTGTGTGTGTGTGTGTGTGTGTGTGTGTGTGTGTGTGTGTGTGTGTGTGTGTGTGCGTGTGCGCGCGCACATATGTGCCTTACGAAAAAAGACTTCTGTGCTCTCTCTCTCTCTCTCTCTCTCTCTCTCTCTCTCTCTCTCTCTCTCTCTCTCTCTCTCTCTCTCTCTCTCTCCTTCTATCCTTCGGTCTCTCTTGCCCTACCCCTCTCTTCCCTCATCTCTCTCTCTCTCTCTCTCTCTTTCACTCTTCCTTCTACCCTTCAGTCTCTCTCTGCCCTACCCCTCTCTTGCCCTCATCTCTCTCTCTCTCTCTCTCTCTCTCTCTCTCTCTCTCTCTCTCTCTGTTTTTATCATCATAGGAACTTACCATAGCCGCTAGTTTGGCAGTCTCTTCCCTCCAGTCCAGCTTTTCCTCCCTGTCACTGTAGTAGCTGGGCGGGTGTGGAGTGGCGTCCCCAATCATCACCAGCGACCTCTGACTGCCCGGGGTCCAGGACAGCTCTGTCTGGGCCCGTGCCATCACCAGCTCATAGCACTCGTCGAAGTCCCCACCCCCTGTTCCAGAAATGGTCTCCACGAAATTGCACAGCTCCGGCACCGAAGCGCCAAAGTCGATCCACTTGATGACGTAGAAGGTTTCTGCGTCACAGTAGTCTCCGTGAGCGATGACGGCGATCCGAATGCCCGGGATGTCGGCCTGCAGCCGCTGGATCATGTCCCCCACGCGGCCGCGGACTTCATCGATGCATGAGCTCATGGAGCCAGTGGTGTCGAAGGAGAAGACGATTTCAATCAGTCCTCCAGGAGGCAAAGGCACAGAGGGTGTTGGAACCAAGGAAGCTTCCTTTCTGATGGATCCGCTTTGCTGGCTGTGGAGCCGCTCCTGCTAAGGCTGGCTGGGGGTTCCTCAGGGGCGTCCACACCATACACTCGAATACTGGACACCTTTTTGGACAGGCTGCTCTTGCTGGAGGCGGTACTGGCAGCCTTGGAGAGCTCTTTGCGGATTGCTGGAGGAGCGATAGACAAGCCCGTGGTTTCCCCAGTGGAGGATCCTGAGGCCAGACGTGTGATGGTCGTCACAGTGCCGCTCGTGTCCAGCGTGACCACTGACCCTCGTTTCTCCAGCGTGGCCACGGCAGCCATCCCGCTCAGTGATGACCCCTTCTTGCTCAGCGAACTGGACCCCGTTTTGCTCATCGTTTTGGAGCCAGTTTTGCTCATCGTTTTAGAGCCGTTTTGCTCAACGCTCCAGACCCCTCACGGCTAAGTTTCTCTTCTTCCAAAGGCAAGGTGGACAATCTCCTCAGACCAGGTACGGGGCGATGACGGCTCTTCGCTGATCTCCGCCATGCCCCCTGCGGATGAGGAGGGTGAGTCTGCATCTCTGCTGCCCCTGCTGGTAGGCACGAGGATGGGCCACGCTGGCTTCGGCAAGGAGGCGGAGCGAGGGACAGAGGG
>JADBJO010002844.1:140000-265000 GCA_016801955.1 Conus betulinus
CTCCGCCCACTTGTATGGGACACGATTTCCAAACTTTTTCAGTATGTTGATACTGTCTAGTGTAACTTCTGAGGGAATCAGTGCACTTTGGAGTTTCCATAAAAAGTTGCAACTCTACTTATATGGCAAAGCCGTAAAAGAACAGATACACACTCAAACACCTCCAGCAAATCTCTCTCTCCCCCTCTCTCTCTGTCTCTCTGTTCACACACACACACACACACACACACACACACATATATATATATATATATATGTGTGTGTGTGTGTGTGTGTGTGTGTGTATAATGACTTGGGGCCAAAATATGGGCATAAGAAGATGACAGATGGAAATCTACAGCTGTTTTTGTTTTGTTTTTTTTGTTTTTTTTGTAATTCAATATTTTTTTCTTTTGTGATACTGACCCATGTCAATGAAAATTCGGGGGTTGGGGGGGGGGGGGGGGGTGGGGGGAATATATGATGTAACTGTGTGTGTATGTGTATGTGTGTAGTTTTTTTTTTTAAAGAATATTACTGTACCTAAACAGGCAGGATGTCACACTTCAGAGAATGCATCACAAACTCTCTACTCTCTTGTTATTTCAAAACATAGTGTGATTAAGTTTAGTAAGTACATGGTTCAGGTTCTTTCAGATTATTTTCTGTCAGTATTGTGCAGATTTTATTTGATTACATGGGCTTGTAAAATATAGTATGGTGTAATATCTTACATATGATATCTTCCTGAAGTTCAGTATGTCATACTTTAAAATGAAAGCACAATTTTTTTCACACATTTGTCATCCAAATAGGTACCATTGTGCACAGAATACATGTGAGCAATATTTTGTTGAGTTTTGAATACATTTGGCATTTATAAAATGGATAACATGAGCTGACAGTGTCAAACTCAGAAATGACGACATGTAGGTCTAATGCCTCACTGCACTGTTGGTGACCATGCCCGATGCTTGTAATATTGCTGTAACACAGAAACATAACTAAACCTGAGTCATTTTTTGTGAAATAAAGTCATGAAAATGCGTTACCTCTATGACTGTCTTCAAAACAGTGTCATACATATGGTTTTTTAAAAATGGTTAGATAAAGTATCATGGAAATAAACTGCCAAGGAGGCAAGTCTTGGACACTCAGTCTGAATATCAAGAATGTTTCACACAAAAAAGACATCTTGCAAGAATTATACTGCTATTACACAATTTACTGTATGAGCTGATGAAAATGTATCAAGTTCACTGATTCATGGGTGGGGGGGGGGGGGGGGGGGGGGGGGGGGGGGGGGGGGGGGGGGGGGGGGGGGGGGGGGGGGGGAAGAAGTTGCCATAAAATTACAGAAAATTATCATGACACACTTTACAAATGCTCTTGAGAAGGAGCCACAGAGTTTTGTTTGGAAATTGATCATCTGTATTGTGTACCATGCTTTAACTGAAGAGATGGAAAATGATTAACGACCTGGTTTTCTTTGAAATGAAAAAAAGGTATTTGATGTTATGTCATATACAATGTGTACAACAAATATCATGTAGTTTTGATAAATGACAGTCAACTTTGGTGGAACTGAAAGCAATGTTTGGTGCCCATATTGCTTTAAAATTTGGGTGGCTTGTTTCTGATACATCTTACCTGTGACATATATTCAGTTTTTGAGAACATGTTTGTTTGCAAGATCTTCTGTTACACTATTTCTGAGTAAGAGACCGTGCTAAGCATATGCAGTATGCCCATGTCCTGTTTCAAAGGGAGTGAATTTGGTTGATACAAATTCGCTTTGGTCTGAACTTAGATCTGTTATGATTTTAGGTATTTTTTCATGCATTCAACCATTTGCTGACCATTTGTTCTTTAAACCAGTTGTTTTGATCAGGATTTACTATCATCCAAAAACTGTCACGGTCTCTTAGCCCAACGTTTGGATATATATGTAAATATATATATATATAGATAGATTTTATTAGGCGTTTTAGAAAATATTTTTGATATATATAGATAGATATATGTCAAAGATACTTCAACTTTATCTCTCTTTTTCTGTTTCAAAAGGTCTGTTCTTGTTGAAACCCAAAGATAACAAGACATGCATGATTCATCTCTCTCTCTCTCTCTCTCTCTCTCTCTCTCTCTCTCTCTCTCTCTGTCTCTTTCTCACGCTCTCTCACTTTTCCTCTGTCTCCCCACCCCATCTTCTGCCTCCCTTTTGTTGTTGTTGTTGAAATTATTGATACCTTAAGAGTGCACACTGATGGATCCCTTTTTTCAAGACTTTGCACCACAGATATGTGAATGAATTGTATATTCTATAATCGTGTGTGCTTTTCTAATGTTTATATTTCAGTCGCATAATTTTGTTCAGCAAGGAAAGATTGGAAGAATAAGCATTGCCTAAAACCTTAATCATTAACTGAATGAAGTTTTTCTGAGTTTTAATCTCTCTCTCTCTCTCTCTCTCTCTCTCTCTCTCTCTCTCTCTCTCTCTCTCTTTCTCTCTCTCTTCCTCTCCCTCTCCCTCTCTCTCTCTCTCTCTCTCTCATTTAACGGAGGCAGAAAGACGGACATGGATTTGATTAAATTAATGGTAAACTTATAAAACATTCAGTTCCAATCATATCTGAAAGGCTTTCATACATTTACAAATTTGGTATTGGAAAATGTCATTTTCCAGCACAGTTCAAAGTTGAGAAAGTCATTCCCACCTAACTCATGAATTTGTCGTCCGTATAGTTCATGTAAAAACAAGCCTTTCTTTCCTCTTCCATTTTTAGTTTTGGTAAGAGAGACTTTTTCCTCTCCACCACATTGCAAGATGACATCAGCAAGTATAGCTTTACTGCTGACAAGTTTCATTGAATATTAACAGGTTTCTTGTTGTCAGTTGAAACCATGCTTCAGATGAGAATCTTCCAGTTTTCAAAGAAGAAATTACTGAGAACAAACAAGTTGTAGAGTTTCAAACGCACCAGTTTCTTGGAAAGCGCTATTAGTGTTATTTGGTGAGAAATACTCCAATGGTAAAATCCTGCTGCATACATCCAGAGTTTAGATGAATTATCAGAGTTTGATTAGAATTGATTGAAATAAATTAAGTGCATGAAATCTGAGTTCTTTTTCTACTTTTTGATTTATGTATCAGCAAAAGAAAAAAAAAAAGTTTTAAAAAAAAATATATATATACTTTCATGTGAAATGTATTTAAAAGCTGAATGTGACTCTCTGATGGGTTGAATGATTGGGTGGCTAAACGCGTTGAAGATCACTTCAGAGGACACAGTTCTCTAGACTTACTCTCTGTCTTTCAAGCTGAATAGAACTGTTTGACTTCTTTTCAGTGCTTGGCTAATACCATGGACTCTTTCAGCAATGACCTCCTTACATCCTGTCAAGAATTGTCATAAATGGAAGGAAGTTTGTTTAATGTGCATTGTCTAGTATCTGGGCAAAGAAAAAAGTTCAGAGAAAGTGAGTCTTTAAAGGGACTTCATTGGGAGTTTTCACTGCAGAATGTCCCTATGAAAAGGCACTTAAGAAAGAATGTTGTGATGGAGAACTGAAGAAAGAATGTTGTGATGGAGAACTAAAGAAGCAATGTTCTGATGGAGACATGTGACTGACTGACTGTTCCTTTTTCAGGTGAAGGGTGCAGTATTCCGCACAACATCATGTTCGTTGTCTCCTTCTGCTGACTCTATGATCATCATGACTGACCAGGGTTACACCGTCCCCACCATTCCGCCAGACTTACGCCGAGAAGAGACAATCTTGCAGATAGCGGATTCTTTGGATTACTGGGAAAAGGTTGCCAACGATGTGTTCACTCGCATCAGCAATCGGGTGGCTGAAAACAGGACCAAACTGCAGCAAGTCAACGATCGAGTGAATCTGGCACAGGCACGCGTCGATAAGTTAAAAGGCAGTAACAGAGCCACTAAGTGTTTGCATCATCCAAGTACCCTGCAGAGAATGAGCAGCAGAACTATAACACAATGTTCTCTAGTACGGACGGGATCAGAGCACCCAAGCGGAAGCACTACCGAGTGCAGTCCAAGCACCCAGCCACTGATGAGCGAGTACTTCGAGAGAAGCTTCAGTTCTTCAATGTGCACCTGAACACCAAGTCTAAAAAAGAGCAGGACAACAAGGGGGAGGGTCTGGGAGGGCTGCCTCGCTCTGTGCCATCCGTCAGCTCTCTGCTGCTGTTCAACACCACAGAAAATCCGTGAGTTCATTTGATTGGCCCATTAGAACATCTTTGAGTTCATTGGTCAGTGGTGTACTGAGTTTACCTGATTTAAAAAAAAAAATTATTGAGGATGTTGAAGCTGAATTAAAGCATTTATGGCCTTTGAATAGTTTGATTTTTGTTGTTCAGCTGTAATCCATATTGTATTCACATTAGTGGAATAATATATGTATATTTAAATCTATGGATCCCCATCTTATCTTGGACTTATTCTAATGTTATGAAAGCATGATCATATCACTCATCATTTTTAATGTTCTTCCAATAAAGTGAAAGAGTGACTATTTTACACATCAATTTTGAAAATACTTCTAATACAGTGAAAACACATTCATATTGATTATTACTCATCAGTTATATGTTTATATATAAATACTTCCAATAATCGAAGTATGATCATATTACACATCAATCAGGCAACATTTCGAGACAACCTCCCCATTCACATCGTGAAATTCAGTCACAAACAATTTTTCTACATTGTTTGAGCATGTTCATATTTCTGATCAGCTGTTATATCTGTATTTGTTCAAGCCTGATTTCATTCTTGTCTGTTGCTGCTTGTGCCTGACCAGAGGTTGGGTGTCAGTGACAGTTCAGATCTAAGACATTCAGCCTTTAGTCCATGCAGCAATGGTAAGTGCAAGGAGAGTATTTGGGGGGCTTTTTTTTCCTTTGTGTGTTATTTGCTGCTTTAACTAAGCAAACTTGGAATGAAGTGGTCAGTTTGTGCTCTATTTGACTAAGACAGGGTCAGCTTTTCTATTGATTTCATTGCAAGTGTATTGATACAACCTGTTGAAATAAGGGGCAGTGATAAAGTGATGAAGGATCTCTTCAGCCCCTACTTACCAAGCAAGGATCCATCCATCATTTGATAATCCAAAGACAGGGAAAATGTAATATGTTAGAGGAGAACTACGTAGCCGTGTGCCCCCAGTTCTTCATCACTGATCCACAGTGATGGCAGTGTGAGTGAAGCAGCAGCAGTCTTCCCACCGACCAGACCAGAGTGAAACAGCAGCAGTCTTCCCACTGACCAGACCAGAGTGAAGCAGCAGCAGTCTTCCCACCGACCAGACCAGAGTGAAACAGCAGCAGTCTTCCCACTGACCAGACCAGAGTGAAGCAGCAGCAGTCTTCCCACTGACCAGACCAGAGTGAAACAGCAGCAGTCTTCCCACTGACCAGACCAGAGTGAAGCAGCAGCAGTCTTCCCACTGACCAGACCAGAGTGAAGCAGCAGCAGTCTTCCCACTGACCAGACCAGAGTGAAGCAGCAGCAGTCTTCCCACTAACCAGACCAACCATGCCAGACTGAGAAAGTTGCACATCCAGTCACCAGGTTGAAGCTGACACAGGATTCAAAAACAGACTGCTGACCAGTCGCTTCATATTTCTAGTTTGTTATGCCTTTGCAACTGTAGACTTTTGTATTGACGCCACTTTTAACTGGAGCAAGGGTTGTCATTTCTCTTTTCGTTTTAGGGTTTCATGTGTAATATAGTTGGGCTGGAAGCTTTTCTTCTTTTTTTTTTTCCTTTCTTTTTCATCAGAAGTGCTGATAACTGTGCACCAGGTACAAGAAGTACACGATGCTGGACCCTCTGGGTGTGGTGACCAAGACGCGGTCAGCTGTCACAGAGGGCGCCTCAGGGCCGGCAGACGCCCCCCCACAACCATCGTACAGAATGAGGAGATGCAGCGACAGCAGCAAGAAAACTACTTCTACATCCCCGACATTGGCAACGTGCCAGAAATTGCCGTCCCTGACTTCCTGCCAAACTTGCTAGGTAATACTGCTTTCTTACAGTGCAGTATAGGTCGGTTGGTATGTTTTTCTTCTCTCTTTTTTGATTTTTTTTTTTTTAGATGACATTAAAGTGATTAAACAGTCTCGTGCAACAGTTTAATCAGTGTCTGTTTAAGATGATGATGCATTTTTCATTCAAGGTAGATACTGCTCCTACCTTTTGCTGGGGTAGTCATGCTTTCATCCATGTCTGTTGGTCTGTTTGTCTGTTGGTCTGTTTCTGTCTGTTGGTCTGTTTCTTTGTCTGTTGGTCTGTAGTGTTTCATTGTCTGTTGGCCTGTTTCATTGTCTCTTGGTCTGTTTCTTTGTCTGTCAGTCATCAGTGTTTAGCAAAGACTGTTAGTGTTGCTAGCAGCAAATACATTGAAATGACAAGCAGCTTATTTTGAGTTGGGAGGTCACATTTGTGGGATCAGTTATGATTTTAACATTGACATCTGTCAGGTGGTTTTGACATACAGTTTTTTAGTGGTAACAATGTAAGAACTGGTTCACATAATTGGTTCACACTCAGTATGAAAACGGTTACTCGCACAGACATACATATGTCGACATATACGTCGACTTTTCACAGACTCAAACCAGAGAATTTATGACTGGAAAGCATGTGTGACCACTTTCTGCTACTGAGGAATGATTTTGCAGGTGTGCAAAATTAGACCAGGTGGGCATGTTTGGCAGTTGATGTGTTTCTGCATGATGGTTGATGCATCCTTAGTACAGGTGTGATGTCTTGTGCGCTTTCCCGTTTAGAAAGTGTACAGATGTAACATATTTTTCAGTATATCAGTTTATAATACAAGGTGATAAACGAGTTCAGAGACTAAGAAGGGGACTTATGATAATCCCAGAACTTTGAAATCAGCCTTAAGTGATGTTATGCTTTGAAACCAGCCTTAAGTGATATTATGTATATGAAGGTAAAGAAAATAAAAATGTGAAGAGAAAAGTAGTGTAGCACCTTAGAAGCCCTATTTTTTAATGTTTATGGTGTACACATTGATGTATTGATCATGGTTTGCGAATGAGATGGATTCTTCCACATGTTATTGCTCTCTGTTGTCATGTACCTGCGCTTGGTGATATTGAATTGTCTATACCAGGAGCACGTGGCATATGCCACTTCCTGTGTTGGGTGTCATGACAATGTTGGAAGGTAGGAGCCATGACATGTATGTGATATGGGTATGTGCAGGTGTGGCAGACGATGTGTCATACATGTATGTGATGTGCAGGTGTGGCAGATGATGTGTCATACATGGCAGACCAGGGCCCCTCTATTGCCCCCTCTGTCATCATCACCAACATCCCTGACCTGCCGTCCATCGCCCCAGAAGCAGAAGCTGTCCCATCAGGCCCTGCTGCTCCAGGAAGTGGAGCATCCGATGCTACACCAGCGCCCCCCACCACCTCAGGGTCCTCCACCCCCTGGCCCACCCCCACCTCCTGGTCCTCCCCCGCCTTCTGCACCACCTCCACCCGCTGCTGCCCCTCCTCCTCCTCCACCCCCACCTCCTCCTCCAGAACCATCAGACGATGGGGGCGGGGCTGCCCCGTCTGGTTCTACCCCGGCCGACGTTCCTGAGGAGGTGGCCAGCGACTCCCGCTCCACCCTGATGGACGCCATCCGAGCTGCCGGAGGTGCTGGCAAAGCTCAGCTTCGCGCTCCGCCAAGGAGCGCAAAATGGAGAGCAAGAAGAAGAAGAAGCAGGAGGAGAAGGAGAAGGGGCCAGCACCCTCCAGTGGTGGTGGCGGGGACCTGATGGGAGATCTGTTCGCCAAGCTATCCATGCGTCGCAAAGGCATTTCAGGGAGTGGAAAGGCGGGAGGCGGCGGCGGAGGGGGAAAAACCGGACAGCAGTTTGGGAGGTGGTTCAGCTATGGACAAAATTTCAGCAATGATTCCGTCACCTCCCAAACCCGGTGGTGATGATGGCGGGGAAGATGAAGAAGACTGGGAATAAACCAGTATTACAGAAAACATGCTGACATGAGAACAACAAATGAAGAACGGTCCTGCTGAGCTGTTATAGTGGGTTCCATAACTTAAAATGACCTTACAGACCAGATTGATTTATTGTGCAGGGAAAATACCTGAAAAAAAAAATGCTTAGAAATACGGAGTTAGTTCACAGATGCTGCTGCTGATGGTGGACTCTGGTTAGAGTGAAGGGAAGTGAACAGCAGCTGCAACATTTGGATAAGGGACCATTTTTGACTCAAAGTCTGCCTCTTTGCAGTTTCAACTGTTAGTATGGTCTTTACTGGCTTATTCCTTGCTCTTAATCTGTTAGGAAAACAGAGAGAAGAAAAAGGAGTAAAGGCAAGAAAAAACACTTTCAAAATGAGCAAACAAGGATGTAAATTGATTTCTTCTACTACTGGTTGTGTGCCATTGAGAATGAAAGAGTAAAAAATCATAGTTAAGTATTTGTTTCTTAGGTTTTATTTCTGATTTTTTTGTTCTTCTTGTCTTTTGTGCCTGTGGATGGCATTGCTTCAGCTCTGCTTTTCACATACACATCCAAACAGTTCCACTGTCAGCGTTGGCAATTCACATACACATCCAAACAGTTCCACTGCCAGCACTGGCAGCTCACATACACATCCAAACAGTTCCACTGCTAGCGCTGGCAATTCACAGGGAACTGTTGCCTGTATTAGACTGCCGCAAGGCTACCCACAGGAGAAGCTTGTGCATTGCTGCTGAGGCACTTTGGTTGTGTTCTGTAATGTCACATGTGTATACTGATTCAGTTTGTGCCAAATCACCCCATGTTCAACAATGGTTCTTACAATATTGATGAAGTGTAGGAGAAAAGAAGTTCAACTTTACTGACAGGAAATAATTGAATGGAGAACTTTGTTTCATATACAGCTTATAATATAACCAGAAGACTGATGAACTTATGCGATAACGTTGATTACTTTACACATTCCAGTCCAGTTTCCACGTATGTATACATAAATGTAGAAAACTTTCAACTACAATAGCATAATCACTTCTGAATCACTTGTTTTCAGGTTAAATGCTTTGAGAGGAAATCCTGTAATTTGCAGTTGTCCGACATGGCACAGATGGCACTTCCGTTCATGTACTTTTAAGCACAGCTAGTGCAGATTGTAGGACATGGACGTGCCTAAGTGAAAGAAGATCAGCTGAATACACTATCTCTTGGTTAAAGCATGTTGATTCTTTCCGCTTATGATGGTTATGTGCCCTAAATTAAAGAAAATCAGCTGAATACACTATCTCCTGGTTAAAAGTATGTCGATTCCGTACGCTTATGATGGTTATTACAAATATGGTCTTGAAATGTGTTATAAACCATTCCAAATGAAAGCCAGACTGGCGTTAGAATATGCAACAGGTGTGTAGTGTATCATGTTATCCCATGAGCAACTGGTTGAAAGGGGACAGCAGCAGTTGTGTCTTGGATTGTGTGCATCACATCAAATCCATTATCATGCACGTGGCCTCCCATGATACAGAGATTACAGGACATATTGATCATCTTCACGTTGTCATCATTTATGGAACACTGAACAGGATCGAAGAGCATGTTGGCTATCTTTATGTCACCACATCTTCACATTGTCATCATCTATGGAACACTGAACAGGATCATGTTGGCTATCTTTATGTCACCACATCTTCACGTTGTCATCATCTATGGAACACTGAACAGGATTAAAGAGCATGTTGGCTATCTTTATGTCACCACAATGCATGGAACACTGACATGCATTACCATGTATGCTGGTTATCTTTCATTTAGGTAATTCATTGAATATGTATTTGGAGTACAGAATCTTTCAATTGTGGTTCTGATCTCCTGCATGGATATACACATAGACACAAATGAACTAGTGCCAGCAGGTCTGTGGGCATACTGACCTGGAAGATCAACTAAAGCTGGTAGCCCCTTTCACTCACCAGGGTGTGTGTGTGTGTGTGTTTTTTTTTTAACTTACAGCTTTGAGATTGTAATTCCAATGTCCGAACTCCTTGGCTATCACGCCCAACTCTTTACCATGGAAATGATAAATCATCTCTTTACACATGAAATTTGGTACTCTGTATATTGTTTACAAATACTACATTTTAATTCATGTATGAGTCAACGTAAAGTCTGATTTATAGACCCTGATCAATTGTACTGTTTCAAATGTAGGATAAGAGTAATGGCTGAATATCTAAAAGTGTTGTTGAATCTTTCATTCATTTCATTGCATGCTGATTTCTTACCATGTTTTGTTATTGTACAATGATCAATTTAAGATCATACAGTTCTCTTTGTTTCATTTTATATGACTTGTTTATTTTATGAATCATTATTTATTGTTAATTAAAGTGAAATGATTGTTTTTGTAAGGATTTTGCCATATTTATCAGTTACATAATGTTAATACAGGAGAGTGCTGTATCCAAAATGATTATCTGGCGCACAGTGTTTCATGATGCATGGAACAAAATTTGATTTGAAGAGATCAGTCTTAAAAAAAGACAACAACAACAACAACAACAACAACAAAGGAGAAAGAAGGAGATCAGTCTACATTTATTGGAAGTCCTTCTCACATCTGCTCTTCTGTCCACCTTTGGTTTGTCTGCAAGTGACAAGATGGACGATACTGTGTTGATAGACACAGGAAAAGGGATTAACTCTTACCTGTTCAGACATTTTGCTGCTCATTTTTCTTAGCTGAATCGTATTGGACAGTTGACAGATAATAAAGATTATGCATCAAAATACTACAAAAAAAGTAAATTTACACATTGAATCTGTACAGAAATCTCACAACCTGACTACAGTAAATGTTTGTGATTGCTGAAACTGTAACTGTGGGTAACTTCCGGAAGCATCACATGGCATGCAGACATTCAGAGAAGCGAACTGGTTAGAGTTCAAAGACATTTAGACCTATTGTTTTTTTCTGTGAATGATAGTGTAAATAAGAATCGGAGTTTAAAAGAAATCATTTAACATTTCAGTTTTACTGACAGCTCTCGGAATCTGTGCATACATGTCCAAGGTGGTTTGCAGAGGTCGAGAAGGAACAAAAAAAATGCTGACATTGTGTTTAGGATTGTGTTTAAAACGTTTCAAGAGTGAACGGTTTGCCAGTTATCAAACTCAATGACTTAAGAATTGTTCATGAGATTTTTTGACAAATACAATTTGAACGTGAATCCTTCAGTGATTTTTGTCTTTTTTTCTGTCTTCTTTATGAACACTTTAAAGGGAGAAGAACACTGTGCCGTAGCTGTGATGAAAACAACCAATTAAATGGGCATTGTTGAAAAGCACTTGTCGAAGAAAGCCTTTTTGGCCTTGTGGAAAAGATGTTCTAAACAGCTTTCTCAATTCTTTTTATGGTTTCATTTTTTCTTTAGGGGTGGGAGGGGTTCTAGGGTCTCTGCTGCAAAAGCAGTAAGCACATGTGTTTTTATCCTGAAATTTGTCAACAAGTTCAAAAGATAATGTTATAGAAATTTGGATTTAGATACAACTGTCCAGTTTGATGTAGACACAGAACTTCTAGTGTCTGAACCTGAATTCATGAAACATTTAATAATCACTAGTAAAGAAAATCCTTTTCTAAATCTTATGATGTAAAAAATGAAAAGTTGATTCATTTTGAAGAAGCACAGAGCAAATAATAAATAACAATACTATGTTATCTTTTTTTTGTGTCACAATCAAACAATCCAGTTGTGATCATTTTCATCACAGTTATGTCACGTAAAACACAACCTTCAGACAACATGCTCTTGCGCTCCTGTGAACTGCTCTTTTGGGACTGCAATGGAGCAATGCTAAATGTGGCTATGTGTGGAGGAGATGAAAGGTAGTAACGCCATTAAGGAAGATCAGACAGCAAAAAAAAAAAAAAAATCTATCAGGCTACAAGCATTAGCAGACATCAGTGTGTCTCTTTGGTAGCTTTTATTCACATAACTATGAATTCATATCCAATCATTAACATGCAAGAATAAAATAATTCTGATCACTCTGAATGCAGAATCACTTAAATTCAACACGCATAGCATGCTGCTCCCAAGATCTGGAAGCTGTCCTCTGTTCCAACCCTGACGTCCAGTCATACAGCACACATGCTGTTGGATTGCAGAAGGAAAAACAAAGTTTGACTCCAGCTTTTGACCCAACAGAAAGGAATTTGAAAAACAACCTGATGATAAAAGGTGACCAAAATCAAGTCTTCATTAATCAGATCATGAAGAAAAGCAAAGTGTCTTTATTCCTGGCTGGCACTTATGTACATCTTAATCTGGAAGCAACTGTGATTTCTGAAGTAAAGGATTGTGGAGTGTGATACAGTGAAACCTGTCGAGAATGACACCCCTCATAAAGTCTCCAAGCATTGGATCTTTAAAGGGAGATAAATGCTGTGTAGACAAAATAATGTTCACGTAGCTGTCAACCTTTGGAAAGTAAAGCACACAAAGCTAGTCAAAAGGACATGGAATGCAGACCTAAGTCGTTACAAGATAGTTCAGTAGCAGTGATTATTCAGAAAATAAAACCACAACTGTATCAGTTCTGGAAATTATTTTCCTTTTCTTTTTTTTTCAAAAAGATTATACAGCATGTACAGACAAATTGCAGTGGCAATTTCGGTATGTGAAGAAATAGAAAACAAACAAAAGTATCGATATTTGTATTTTATTTCTCTGTAAATTTCAAACACAAGGCTGACAAAGAAAATAGTTTCCTGCAGTCCATCTCATCCTCAGTTATTTCATTGTGGAGTCTGTTCAGCCAGCTTTAAATTTAAAAAAAAATCTGGTTGCAAAGTGAGGCTTCTGCTGGTGGAAATCTAAACAAATTTGATTATTGGTAACGCTCCGCCGAAAAACTTGGACAAATGAATCACATGACAAAACACAACATGCTTTGACCTCTTAGGTCTTCTTCAGGCAAGATACGCAACACTCACGACAAGGAAAATGTACAAGCCATCACTTATCTTCGTCCAGTTCAGCGCAAGATTGGCTTTGATGGAAACTTGCGCCGAATTGAATGTAGATAAGTGATTGCTTGTTCATTTTCATTGTCCTAAGTGTTGTGTATGTGGGCCTGAAGAAGACCTAAGAGGTCGAAATGTGTTTTATCTTGTGATTCTTTTGTCTACATTTTTCAGCACAGTCTTATCAATGTTTTTTTTTTTTTTTATTTAAATAAAAAAAATCATGGTGAACAGAAAATAGTTTGACATTGTAGCTTACCTTCAAACAGATGAAATTAATCAATATCCAATAACACAGAGAAAGACCAAAAGACTTGCAAGATACTTAACTTCAGTATTTTTGTCCTCTTTAAACCTACAGATCTTGGAATTTATAATGCAAATACAAACCTTACAGATGTGGTATAACTGAATAACAAATCTGTGCAGCCATGCCTCACACATGCACAGACAAGTACTCTGCTTCACGCATGCAGGATAAAACTAGTTGCTGTGACAGGAATGTCCCACACTATCATTCGTCAGCTAATTCGGTTTGAATCTTAGTTTACACCTTGCTTATAGTTTGGCTCTGAGGGTTGCCACCAAGATAAGCTCTTCCTCATAACTCATTGGGCTATGAAGACAAATGAAAAGGTCTGTGCCAATTCCCTGACTCAACACTGCAGATACCAGCATTTCAGGGATCTGATTGTCACTGTATTTGTGACACATCACAACACAAAAGTCATAACAGTCACAACACAAATTTCCCATAAAGTAATTGATCAGATATCAATTTTTACTTACAATGATCTTAAACTCTTTCGTCTTTTCTCCATCGCTAACATTCTTTATTTTGAACTCTAAAATAATACCCAGATCTGCTAAAAATTTTTTTAAAGATTTAAAGAAAACAAACTAAAGCGAAAAAGATGAGCTCTATAATGAAAACATTACTGCCAAATTTCATTTTTTATACACAGTAGACTACTCTTTGATATAGCCAATTGCCAACCAACAAATTAAAAAATGTGAAACTCGGGTCTTTACTAACTAAAGTTAATTTTTCTGGAGTTTCCATTGCTTTTATCATCCAAAACAAGACAGTTTGACACTTCATGTGCCTTTGGTGATGACAGGTCATGTCCTATGACACAAAGAAAAAGTGCTAGCTAAGAAATGCCAACAGCAGCAGGCAGTCTCCTCTGGAAGGTGGCCTCAGAGCAGCCCCTTGATAGCTCCCTGAGCACTGTTTGAAACTGGCAGAGCAACCTGGATGCTGGCATGTGTATGAGGGATTGGGATGAATGTGCGACAAATGGGACCTGCCTCTGCAGTCAAATTATCACCAAACATGACAGTAGTAATACCTCCGAGTGGGTATGGAGGATTGGACAGTGGACCCCAACCCCCCCCCACCCACCCACCCCCCCCCAAAAAAAAAAAAAAAAAGAAATGTACAGACACATGGCTAAGATCTTCAACTGGAAGACAACATAAGCAACAGGAGGATAATGGTAATGTTTTACAGTGTCATTGGGTCATTTTTCGCTCTACATTCAAAACATTAGTTCACTCAACACATTTTCATCCTCCTCCTCTTCTTCAAAGCACACCGTCTAACAAATATCACGCACTTTATTTGCCAAATCATGCCACCACAAAAAACTTTCACAATGCAGCCAACAGAGTGCGCAAAATCTCTCGATCCATCACAAACACAGTCCATCTCTTGCATTCCAGAGACGACTCCCTCCCACCCTAAATTCATACAAACCCTGCAGAGTACTTTAAAAAGCAAAGGTGGGGGAACATACATACATTTAGAAGTAGATCTGCAATAAGCTTGCATGGTACTGACACTGGGAACTGGGAATGCCCAGGAGAATACAGAGGCCTGACCAGACTGGAGGACAAAACGCTGTCCATCCAGTCAACCATCGGCTGCACAACCTGGCCGTCCCTAGTAGTCGTCCCCTCGTGATAGCACTTCCTTGCAGGTGGGCCTGAGCACCAAGGTGTGCTCGAACTGCGCAGTGTAGCAGCCCTTGACATCGCAGAGTGGAGGGTAGGGGTCCACAATGCCCACATCGCACAGGTTCTTCAGGGCCATCAGGTACTTGGTCTGCCCCAGGCGGTCCAGCCAGCGCCGGCAGAAGGCCAGGGTGCTGAAGTTGTTGTTGATCACGTTTAGCAGCTGTTTGGACTTGGTCAACCTGCACAGGCAGACACTTCCTCACCATACACCCTCAAAACCATCTGCATTTACTCCTGTTTACCTCCATGTGTTTACCCATTTTCTTATTGTCCTGTACAGAGATGCCAACCCCTCTGTACTGTACTGAGGAATAATTTGGATTTGGGGGAGGTGAACATTATAATTTTTTCAAGAACACAATCTCTGTCACATATTAAAAAAAAATTACGTTCTCAGTGTACATATGATGCATACTTGTCACAAAATCATACTGAGTAATTTGCTTCTGTTTGTGGAAACTGTTATTAAAAATATTGGGCCTTTTTAGCACAGAACAGTTTCCTTAGAGCAGACTGGTCTGTTTATCATACATTCAGAATAATGCAAACACAGCTGACTTGAGTTCATCATCTGATTCACTACCCTAGCCCTCACTCACTGCAACAGAAGCATTAGGAAAGTCAAAGGTCTCCAAAGTGCCAGAGAGCAGGCAGAGACCCTAGTTAGCCAGAAATGAAATTGGCAGAACAAATTCCATGTCAACGTCATGCTGGAACAAACTGTGGTCTTTTATCACAAAACACAGCAAAATCTTGATGGTCGGCATCCCTGCCTGCACTTACTCTCCAAGTCTCTGAATTTCAATTTTAAAATTCAGCTTTAAACTTCCATACCAAAGTCATAAAACAGCCTTTAAAGTGCCTGAAATATTATTACAATAAACATTTTCTTCAGTGACAATGTGGGTTGCCTAAGAGTTGAGGTCCTCCTAGGCAGCCATCCACAGGACATCTTCTGACCCTATGAAATGCATTCAGTGACCTGACATCAGCTTGTGTGGATGCTCATCCAGGTGACACCAACTGTTCAGCTCAGGAACACGAACAACAATTAGCGGTAGCCTGACACAATCAACCTTGAAACACTACAGTGGGGGTTGGAATAGCTCAGTTGGTAGAGCGCCGGACTCGTGATCCTGGGGTTGCAAGTTCGAATTTTGGTACAGGGGGATTTTTCCCTCAGAGTTAACACTGGTTTCGGACTCCATTCCCCACACAGTCCTTCGAATGAGACTATAAACCGAGGTTCCGTGTGTGAACGCACAGACATCTTGCACACACATAAATCCCATCACCAGCTTTTGGAAGAGAAGGCCAGTTTGGCGGTTGTAATGGATGACACATTACACATAGCATGCACCTTCCCCGAAGATGGAGTATGGCTGCCTTAATGGCAGGATGAAAAATGGCCATTCGCACAAAACTCCACTGCCTATCTATACAGGCAGTGTCCGCAGGAGTATCAGCCTGCGTACGCAGAAAGAAAGAAAGGAAACATTATAGTTCTTACTCTTACTTCCCTTGAACTGACCAAACACACTTCATTCAGAGTACTGATAAGAGACACAATTTCATCAGTTTTTACACATGTGTTTATCATAAGTCTTGCATATTTCTATTCTTGTACAAAATGACAACATAAACATAACACAAACATGCTTGCTGCCCTAAACAGACAGTTTAGGTGTCTTACCTGAGTAGCACATAGCCTACAAAATGACAACATAAACCTAATACAAACATGCTTACTCCCCCTAAACAGTTTAGGTGTCTTACCCGAGTGGCACATGGCCAACACAAACATGCTTACTCCCCCTGAACAGACAGTTCAGGTGCCTTACCCGAGTGGCACATGGCCAACACAGACGCTTACTCCCCCTGAACAGACAGTTCAGGTGCCTTACCCGAGTGGCACATGGCCAACACAAACATGCTTACTCCCCCTGAACAGACAGTTCAGGTGCCTTACCTGAGTGGCACATGGCCCACTTCAAAATTCTTCATGTAATGGGACACTTCCATGTCATCATGGACCACTCCTTTGCCAGTGCTGCCAAACGTTTCAATTGCATACACTTCTCCCTCCTGAAAGACATACAAAAATCCTTCAGTTAGTGTCTAGACATTGTCTCTTTCTCTTATTTCAGTCTGTTTAATCCTGCTTTCTAAGATGGTTTGCAAACATAAACACTGTCTTCACTTCTCTCCTCAACTCTGATGTGCAAACCCAAACACCTACAGCATTAACTCCCGACCTTGTATGAGAACACAGCAACCTCCCTTGGGTGAAGAAGGTGACGATGGGGTGACAGGATGGAAAGTGTTTAGGTATCTGTATTGACCCTTTCCCAAATTCACATGAAGAGAAGGGGGTAAGTCTTGGGACTAAACAGGTAGTTTTGTTGATGATTTTTTTATTTTCAAAGGTAGCAGCAGGCGAAGTCAGTGCTATCAACATCATGCATTAGACACCAAACACAATAATTCCGTGAGGTTCTGTTCTCCCATGAAATTCTTTACTCCGTCTGAGGGGATGAACCAAAGGAGGAAATGCTGACACCAAATCTACAAAGCCATTCAATCATTTCAGAGATGATGACATCATCATGTAGCCCACTGCAAGAGAGGAGATAGGATTGAAGCCAACTGAAAGACAGAGGAGATGGGACTGCAGCCCACTGCAAGAGAGGGGATGGGATCATAGCCCACTACAAAACAGAGCAGATGAGATTGTAGTCCACTGCAAGAGAAAGGTGGGATTCTAGCCCACTGCAAGAGAAAGGAGATGGAATTGCACCCCACTACAAGAAAGACATGGGATTGTAGCCCATGGCAAGAGAGGATACTGAATTGTAGCCCACATGGGATTGTAGCCACTGCAGAGAAAGGAGATGGATGGAATGGCATCCCATTACAAGAAAGACATGGGATTGTAGCCCACAGCAAGAGAGAGGATATGGAATTTAGCCCACATGGGATTTTTAGCCCACTGCAAGAGAGAGGATATGGAATTGTAGCCAACATGGGATTTTAGCCCACTGCAAGAGAGAGGATATGGAATTGTAGCCCACATGGGATTGTAGCCCACTGTAAGAGAGGGAATATGGATTGCAGCCCACCACAAAAAAGAAGTGATAGGATTGTAGCCCACAGCAGAGAGAGAGAGACGGGATTGTAACCCACTGAAATAGAGAGAAGATGGGGTTGCAACCTGTCGCATGTCAGAGGAGATGGGTTTGCAGCCCACTGCACGTGCACACACAGACACACACACACACACACACACACACACACACACACACACACACACACATGCGCGCCTGTCTGCGCATGTTTTACACACACACACACACACACACACACACACACACACACACACACAGAGTTGTGTAGGTGGCTCACCTCCATCTTGGTGGCATCTCCCCTTTGACAATGGGCACTGTCTTGCCTGCATGAATGCGGTACTGTCCCACTGAATGGCCATTCAGGTTTCGGATTGGTTTCACTGGTAACACACAACAGAAGCATGAAACGGTTTTCTTTCCTCTGACCACTTCCATCAAATCAAGGACATCTTCACTGTGCACATGCATGAAATACATTTATATCTTCATGCATGTCTGTGTGTATACATACATTCATCTCTATTATACAGCTTTTTCCTTACTTAACATTTAAAGGAAAAACACACATCTGCGTACAGATGAGAACACACACACATGTATATGATCTTATGCACTTGCAAGTCTTTGTAGAAAAAATGAAGCAAAGACATTCAGGTGATTCAGCTGGTTCATCAGCAAGCTGTTTTGTCTCATACGTTCATGTCTGAAAGCAGTTCTGAGATTTGCTCTCCAGCACCCTACCTTGATAGGTCTTGCCATCAAGTTCCACTTCATAGGACTCCATGACCTCCTGAATACGCTCCCCTAGGTCACACAGACGCACGTCGATCCCTGCCTCCTGAAAACACCACACTTCAACTTCGAAACATCACTTGTCAAGTCACCCCTGCAGAACCACACTCAGAGAAAAAAAAATCTACAAACTATCAAAACTTCAAACTAGACAAGAAGTGTTAATATTTCTGTTCACTTATACCCAAAAAGGGATTCTATTAAAAGAAAATTATGAATAGTTTATCACATTATCACAATAAATACTATCATTACCGTTTGTCACATTATCATATTAAACATTATCATTACCCAAAGCACAATAACCAGTCCCAGCTGGAAAAGTTCCGTTTCAGAAAGTGTTTAAATACCAAACGAAAATAACCTGCTTGCACAATCACCACCTGGATTTCAACAGGACCGCCTATAACACAAGCATTTTTTTCTTTCTCCCCTAGATGTGATACTGTTGCAGTGAGGCAGCCATTATCCACATTACAAACAATCCTTCTCAACAGTCTGTCAATCAGTCAGTCTGTCAATCACAGTCCTTGACTCACACGTGCATGCATGTGCACAAATGGTTGGAGGAGGACAGAGGAGCTTCTCAAAAAATATTTTGCTGTGACTGCTTGTCTCCATTCCCTCCCTTCCTCCCCTCTCCTTCCCTTCCTCCGTCTAATATCACTATGTGGATAGACGTTAAATTGAAGACAACAACAGCAACTTCCCTTCCTCTCCCTCCTTTCTTCCTTCCACCTCCCCTTCGTTTTGTACAGTCCCAATTCCTGAGCACAAACTGCAGCCACACTCACCCTGATACCAGTGTTGGTGGCATCTTTGACAGCTGCCAACAGTTGATCATATTTGGGATTGAAGGCCAATGTGAAAGCACAGTCGATGATGCGACCTAGTAAGGACAGAACCTACATCAATCATTTCTTACTATCAGACAGTATTAACATGGCATTCCCTAATATCAACACTGCATTTCCTGATTTGTGGCAGCAAACCTCATATCAAACTGTCCTTGTTTGACCATCTCAAAGTTTTTTTTGTTTTTTTTTTTTAAAGTCTCATTTGTTCCAGTGCATAAGACATGGGAAAAAGAAAGACTCCAGAGTGCTTGTAAGTGAAACAGAAATACAGAACAGAATTCTCAATACATCAAAGGAAGGTGCTTTTTTTTTTTTTTCCTCATTAAGTCTTTGAATTCTAGTTCCCAAACTCAACACTGCTCAACCCTAACTTGCTTATTTCTGTTTGTTTGTTTGACTTTAACTTCATTATGGGTAATATAGTTCAAAATTTATTCATAACTATCATTTGATAAATGCCACCATCCCTTTTTTATTTTTCTATTTTCAAAAGTTATTAAAAGACATCACGAGTTAAGCACACACCACACACACACACCTTTTGTTCATAAATTGTTAATCTAGAGCTGTATATTTTACACTGCTGTTGAAGCAACTCACAAATCATACTTTAAAAATGGTATGTGTGAAATCTTGTGTTTATTACCTCCTCCATCTGACACCTAGTTCCATTACATCCTCACTACATCACACTGACAGCTCTTGCACCCTTCCCCTGCTACAGACACATACAGTACTGTGATGATCACCACACTGACCTCCTGCACCCTTCCCCTGCTACAGACACATACAGTACTGTGATGATCACCGCACTGACCTCCTGCACCCTTCCCCTGCTACAGACACATACAGTACTGTGATGATCACCACACTGACCTCCCTGCACCCTTCCCCTGCTACAGACACATTCAGTACTGTGATGATCACCGCACTGACCTCCTGCACCCTTCCCCTGCTACAGACACATACAGTACTGTGATGATCACCGCACTGACCTCCTGCACCCTTCCCCTGCTACAGACACATACAGTACTGTGATGATCACCGCACTGACCTCCTGCACCCTTCCCCTGCTACACACACATACAGTACTGTGATGATCACCACACTGACCTCCTGCACCCTTCCCCTGCTACAGACACATACAGTACTGTGATGATCACAAAAAACCCGAAACGACTCTAGGATCAACCAGGGAATCCCCCCCCCCTTCATCTCATACAAAAATTTCAAAAGAATGACTGTGCCAGTGAAATGCCTGACAATTTCATGCAGTACATCATCAAACACAGGTTCATCACTAAGCAGATAGTTCAAAGACCTGCATCCACAATCTCACCTCTTTCAACTAACCCCATGTTAATAAAATGTCTTTTTTTTTTTTAATTAGGCAAGGGAGGGGGATATCCATAATACATAATTAAAATCACAACAACAACAAAATTGCTGAAAACAGAATTCAAATATCTTTAATAGCTTTGATCTGACAGTCGTTTCATGTTTGGCATACGTCAACAGTCAGTTTGCCCTTTACCACTGATGCAGAGCCAAAATCTGTCATACAGATGTTATCATGTAACCAGAAGTGATTAAAATAAAACATGGTCCACACCACTGATGTGCATGCCAAAATGAATCATGTAGAAATGGGCCATAAACCAGATAGATTCATAATGAAACACACTTGTCATTGTCACCACTGATGTGCATGCCAAAATCAATCATGTAGAAATGGTCATAAACCAGATAGATTCATAATGAAATACAGTTGTCATTGTCACCACTGATGTATGTGCCAAAATCGATCTGCAGACATTATGAGAGACTAAAAGTGATCACAATGAACCAGAGTCCTCACCAGTGATGCACATGGCAAAACTGATCTTGGAGATATCATCAGAGACCAGATGGAACCATAATGTGATATAAAACTTCAGTTTGTCTGTCTGTCTGTTCGCTTACACACAGCCACAGTTTTAGGCCGATCGCCACCAAATTTGGTATCAAGTATCCTTGGTGTCCTACAAACAGCAACGTCGGGTCGGCGATCACATGACGCATTGCGTCGTGATGCAATTTGCATCCACATACACAAAACTGGATATCAGAGCACTACACGACAGACAAACTCATCGGGGCGAGACAGGGTAGAAGTATAAGCATTAGTGTGATATGATCTTCACCGCTGATGTGAATGCTAAAATCGATCTTGCAGACATTACCAGTGACCTGGCGGAATCACAATGAAACACAGTCCTCACCATTGATGTGAGTGCCAAAATCGATCTTGCAGACGTCGTCATAGCCCAAGACAGTGGGGTCCCCAGCATTGGGTGTGTAGTGGGCAGCACAGTGATTGAGGGAACAGCCAGTGGGGAATGCCAGACCTGCCTCCAACCCGCTCTCGTTGATCATCTTTCGGGCAGTGTGTTTCCAATGTTTCACTACAATGGTCACAGAGAAAGGCAGAAATGGTGGTTTATACTGTATAAACTAACAAACGATAAAGGGAGAGAAAAACGTAACAATGAAAGCAAGCAAGCAATGAAGACGATACTCTGGTCAGACTCTCTATTTTGTTTCATCTCAAACATTTTTTACAGTAAGATACAAGCATCTTAACATGATACATGTATCATTCATGCAACAAAAGTTGATGTCTTGATCATGATAAACATGTGTCTGTCACCGAGTGTGTTTGTGAGCATGTGTGTATATTTATCTGTTATACTGCTGACAAATTCTGATGTAAAATGGAGTTTTAAATACCTATCACTCCTTTCCTCAACCCCCTCACTTCACCCTCCTTCCTCATCTTCTCCAATGCCTCATCCATCATAAAGCATGTTCACTTTTGACTGCACTATCACAAGATATGAAAGAGATAGAGACAGACACTTAAAAAGAGAAGGAAACATTAACAAACAAACAAAAAAACAGACAGATGTGACAATATACATTCTATTTTGTACATGAGAAGCTGTAGAATGGCAGAAATTGAGAAAAAGAGCCCCCTCCGGAAGTGAAGTACTTAAAAACTGAGGAAGACGCTGACTTAAACCTGACCCAGCCGTAACTGTTTGGTCACACCATGGGCTCGGTGTGGACCAGCTTTGCACTGTGAATGGTGGGTCGTCACACTATGAGCTGCACTGTGAATGGTGGGTCGTCACACTATGAGCTGCACTGTGAATGGTGGGTAGTCACACTATGAGCTGCACTGTGAAACGGTGGGTTGTCACACATGAACTGCACTGTGAATGGTGGGTAGTCACACATGAACTGCACTGTGAATGGTGGGTCATCACACTATGAGCTGCACTGTGAATGGTGGGTCATCACACTATGAGCTGCACTGTGAATGGTGGGTTGTCACACTATGAGCTGCTAGATGAGCTCCACTGTTGACTACCTATGGGGGGAACAGCTTTAGCTACGTGGGGTATGTGGCCACACCATGAACTGTACTGCAAGTTCACTGTTGCTTAGGAGAGAGACAGCTTTGTGCCAGGAGGAGTGGGTGGCCACACCGAGCAGCGACAGACAGCTCCAACTGACACATGATCAGAAGAATGACATCGGTAACTGTACAGTCAGCCGCACCACAAGCCACAGCCACACAGACAGTGCTAGCAGTGAACCATGATAAACCTCAAAACATTACTATTGCTGGAAGCTAGCACCACCCACGTGGCTATCGCTGCTGCTGTGGTCACCCTATAGTAACTGATCCCATCCTTCTGATGGTGCAGCTACAGAGCAGCAACAGTGCAGGTCACAGCTGTTTGTGCCACTTGGTAAAATGCCTGTGTGTAATACTAGATAAAACTCACCAAATTTCGATCATGGTCATCCCAGGTTTGATGTAAGACTGCATGTATTTTCGAGTCTGCCACAAAAAGAAAAAAAATGAAAATGTTAAATACATTTTTGTATAATCTAGTCATAATAATCAGAAATTCTGGTTACATGTCCCAGATAGAAAGAGATAAAACAACCATGTCTCATTGATAAATCCAAACCAGCACACGAAAAGCCTCTGAGCAAGCGATATGAATGGGTCCTGTTTTCAAGATGGATATGATGGTCCCAAGATGTTGCTATTGAAGCATTTTATTTCTATAGTCTAATGCCTTCATTTGATCCCCAGATGTTGCTATCGAACTATTTTATTTCTATAGTCTAACGCCCTCATTTTTCATTCCCATTTTCTTTTCTCTCACAAACTCACCCCCTCCCCCCCCCCCCAATCCCCCCCTCCTCTCCCTTTTTTTTTCGTTCTTTTTTCATCTTTGCCAGATCATTATCATAATGACAGATGAAAAGTTGGCCTGCACTTGTTTTCCCCCTCAACTACTTTCTTCAACATCTGTATCTCCATTTATCCATCTCTCTATTTATATATCAATCAACAGATAATAGATTTAGATATCTATAGCTAGATTGAGACAGAATGACAGACAGATAGGTATGTATACAGATAGGTAGATAGGTAAATAGATATATGAACTGTACAATATGTTGATCAAACAAATAAGGAACTAACTGTGGGAAAAAAAAACATTTACTAAATGGAAAATAAATCTGACAGAACTAAAAAGCTTAGATCATAAGATAACATGAAAACTAAAAGTATGCACATGTATTGTATTATAGCCTGAAGACGGAAGCAGAAAACGACAGGAACAAGCAACCAGGCAGGAAACGACAGACAGGGGTCCTCCTCAGCAAAAACCCCGGGACATTCATAGGAAAGTCTCCTCATCCCCTCTCCATCTTTTGTTCATTCCTGCCTTCCTCCTGTAGAAAGAAACTCTACAGAATGCTTGAAAGCAGCAAAGTCTTTGGAGAAACTCCCCCTCAGGCAAGCATTTCAGTGCTGAATTCATTTGACTTTCAGGGGGCCATGTGGCATGCAGGTCATGACTCCCAGATGCCCTTCCAGTGTCACTGTGTTTCCCCTGGCACTGCTAGACAGTGTCTTATTCCTCATCGCAGTGGGAGACCTGTTTCAAGGTGGGGAATTTAAGCCTGATGAAGTTCACTTTTGTTCCTTCTCCTCCAGATGCAGCTGGAACTCTTTACAGCTGCCTGCAGGTTCTGGTCCTCTTCTTAGCAGAAATCCTAAACTGTTTCATAAGTTCATAGGATGATGAGCCTACAAACACCCTTGCTTCAACATCAAGACAAAGACTTTGGCTTCAAGGCAGATTCCGTCCGTCAGGCCGCTGGCCAGACTGGCAGACTTCTAAGTCTTGTAGACGTGAGCTTGTTCCCTTCTGTTTTCACATGGTAAAATGAGTTCAACCAGAATCCAACGTTTAGGTGAACATAATATCCAGTCTCCTGATGACCTGTGGATGGTTTTTCCATTCTGGGAGTTCTGCTGTCCTCTCCTGATCATCCACTCCAGTAAACCCCATTTTTTACCCATTCCATGCAGTAAACCCTTTTCATCCATTCCATGCAGTAAACCCTTTTCATCCATTCCATGCAATAAACCCTATTTTCATCCATTTTTTATCAGTAAACCCTATTTTCATCCATCCATGCAGTAAACCCTATTTTCATCCATTCCATGCAGTAAACCCTTTTCATCCATTCTATGCAGTAAACCCTATTTTCATCCATTCCATCCTGTATACCCTTTCCATCCATTAGACCCCTTTTCATCCATTCCATCCAGTAAACCCTATTTTTATCCATTCCATCCAGTAAACCCTATTTTCATCCATTTTATCCAGTAAACCCTATTTTCATCCATTCCATCCAGTAAACCCTATATTTTCATCCATTCCATCCAGTAAACCCTATTTTCATCCATTCCATCCAGTAAACCCTATTTTCATCCACTCCATCCAGTGTCAAGATGGGATGTCCCGACTGTTCGAACCACAGGGAGAGTACAGTCAGGTGGCTCATACCACACTCACGGAAAGCACAAGAACCCAGGATGTACACACACAGATATTTATTACACAAAACAATTGCTTCACACACACACTCACACTCTAAGTGGGGTTAGGATAAACTCCCAGGGCATGCCCAACTATCTCCCTTCCTAACCAGCTACTATAAACGAGGTGAGAGAAAAGAAGAAAAGGAACAAATAAATAAATCAACAGAACAGGGCCTAATCTCAGATAAAAAAAAAAAAAAAAACTACATATCGATTTCAGTGAAAAGAAGAAAATGACACACTGACATGTACCCTCAAGCTCACATGACACAACAGAATCTGTCTACCACTTATCTTTCGGAGTGTCAAGTAGTCTTTATGCCTGGCTCCAACGGTTCCTGGAAGTACCCCAACAGAGTCTTGAAGAATAGCCACGAACGCACAACTGGCAGACAGTCACTTAAGAAGAGGCCACCAACACATAGGGTCATTCGAAGGGTGGCCGCGCGAACAAGGACTACGTCACTGAAGGGTGGCCCAAAGAAGTCAAGGTCACAGAAGAGTGGCCACCAACGAAGACCACGTTACTAAAGAGTGTTTGCAACCGAAGGCAGGGTCACTGTAGAGTGGCCACAAGTGAAGACAGGGTCACTGAGGAGGTCGCAACTGAAGGGGGTCAACCAGATCGCAGTCTTCCGGATCGCGGACCTCACTGTCTACGTTACTGGATCCGTCCCGGCTGTCCAGATCCCCTCAGACAGTTCCCAGTCGAAGGCAGGATGGATCGCACACGCCCAGCGTGCAGGCCAATGTGCACACAAACCAAAGAACACACCCAACAAACTTGTGGATGAAGAAACTGGTCGGACGCCCAACCAGCGAAGGATGGCGTCCCGCCCAGGAAACCCCAAGTCCCACAGTGAAGGGGAACTCACCAGCAACGAAGCTGAGCTACAGAAAGTTTTGGCCAGAGGAGAGAGAACTCTCCGAACTGTAGCAGGTCTGACTTTGCAAGTGTCTGACCAAACCCTGGTTTCAAGCCGCTGGCACATCTCCCGTAAACAAAGTTCATAGCCAGCTCACATGAACTGCCTGAATCTCTCCGACTCTGCAGAACAGGGCTAAGGCCAAAACCACGTGCAGGAGAAAGGAAGGGGGTTGAACAAGCTATACTATACATGGGAAAAGAACGAAAAAATCTCGGGCTAAAAGAAAGCGCCACACTACATAGATAAAAACAGGACAGATTACACTGAGGATGGGGGAAGAAGGAGGGTAAAAGCCAGTATAAAAAGAAATAACGCATAGGGGCAGGGTATCCAACCGTGACATCCAGTAAACCCTATTTTCCTCTCCTCAATTTTTTTGCATCGACTTTTACAGAAACATGGGTGCCCTGAGGAAAAAAATTCAAGGGTTTTTCAAGGGTTTCTAAAGGGGATATTTTAATTTTTAAGGGGCAAATTTAGCCGTACACAATGAAAAAAAAAAAGAGTGAATAATAACCTTACACATGTAATCCCAGCCATGATGATAAGGTGATTACACTTCTGTAGTCTTTTCCATGCTCATATCATATATATACAAAAAAAAATAAAAAACTGAAGTCTTTATACAGAATTGAGAAATCAGAAAAAGAAAACTTTCAATCTGCTTTCCAGACCAGTATCTGACATGAATGTCCAGCTGCTTCTGTTTCAAGTCCTTGTTCAATGATTCATCAAAAAGCATGACATATTCATTAATTCTCTCTACGGCAGCAGCTGCAGCCAGAGGCCTCCTCTCTAGCATTTCAGGAGGGAGCTCAGCAAACTTTACTTTTAAAATACAGCCCACTGTATGTGCTGTCGTGTGGAAGTGTGTGTGAATGGTTGGCGGGCCTGGACTAGCTTATGCTTGTTCTGGGCAGGATAGGGAGCAGGGTAACCCCTTTTGAAAAGGCGAATGTGGGTAGCCTTCCTGCAGCTCCACACTTAACTGTTTTTTTTTTTTTTTTTTTTTTCATTTCAAAATGGAGTGACTGATGGAGAATGAACCCAAATTTAGAGAGAGAGGGGGTTAGTTACCGCCAAGGACATTGACAAAAAGCACAGACACAAGAAACAATGCATTCAACCTCTTGGATCTTCTTCAGGAAAAAAAAAAAAAAAAAAAAAAAAAAAAAAAAACCCCACCCATATTTAACATTTAGGACAGTACAAACAAAGAACGAAGAGTGACTTATCTGTCCATGTGGTAGAAGAAGAATGGCCGCCAGAACGGAAACGACAGAGGGGATTAGGGGAGAGGAAAGGGGGGGGGGGGGGGGGGGGGGGGGGGGGGGGGGGGGGGGGGGGGGGGTGAGTGAAACGATGGGTTGTGTTGCTGGTTTAGTGGGGTGGTGTGATATATTTTGTGATGGTTGTGGTTAAGGTGGATAATAATAATAATTCTAAGGGGGGGGGGGGGGGGGGATTTTTATATTATATAATTTTTATATTATGTATCATTTTTTTTTTATATAATATATATATATATATAGAAGGGATAGTAATGATAATAATGATAGTGGTAGTGATTACGATAACTAGATGAATAAAATGAAAGTAACTGTAATAAAAAAAATTAAGTGAATAAAATTGATAAAATTGATTTTTTGTTTTGTTTTTGTGTGTGTGTGTGTGTGTGTGTGTGTGTGTGGGGGTGGGCTAGCTGGTAGGTAAGTAGGGGGGGGGGAGGGGTGTGGTATGAATGCTGTCTTTTTGAACAAGAAAGAAAGTAGGATGTTTTTTTTTTTTTCTTTTCTTTTAACAAATGCGCACTTAAATGAGTCACTTAAAAGTCTACGGAGACGACGTGACGATTGATTTGAAGATTCAGTCTGTGATTTCACTTTTTTTTCAGTTCTGACAGAAAGAAGGAGCAATGCCAAAAGTTGCAAGATATCTGCTTTTGGTTTCCCCACACCGATAGTTCGTGGCAATCGAGGAATATGGAAACATTGCTGCAAACAGTTTCGCGTTGTCTTCAGCAGATCGGAAACTGTTATGATTGTTGATGGCATGAATCGTCCACAACACTTCAGCTTTCAACACATCTGTCCCACTTGCTGTTATTGTGGATTGGTTGACGATTCTTACTAAGGATAGGGTCTGACCCGATCTGATGAATTTGATGATTGCCGAACGAAGTCCGTAAGACTACCAACCGGCCTACTCGCTTTATCCAATTCCACGTATTTTTTTCCTCTTTCCGTGATTTGCAACCGCCGATTCGCCCTTTTGTCCGAACATCAACGGTCTTTTTGCACACTTTACAGAAAAAAACGCATGTTTGTTGTCTCTGCATTCAGTGATACAGCTTCGATATTCTTCCTTCTGTAGCCACAACGGATCAAATGCGTAATTTCCCTTCGGCATGATGACAGACGCAACAGTATCGGACTTCGACGAAGATGAGGGAGCATGGCGCCCTTTGTCGGAAGTCGAACTGCGCATGCGCAAACGATAACCGACTATTGAATTGCTTCCCTTTACTTGAAAAAAGCAGACGACACGCAACACGATTCGAGAGGCGAAAATCGATGTCCGAAGTCTCGTTCGCGTTTGTTCTCCGATTTCGTCTTCAAACGTTACGGTCAGTTTTTGGTCCGAAAACGATTTTTAGGGGATTTCAAGGGATGGTAGGGATATCTGCAGTTTTCAAGGGTTTTTCAAGGGCTTTTTTTTGACCAGTTGAAATTTAAAGGGTTTTCAAGGGTCTTCAAGGGGCGTACGAACCCTGAACTCACCTGTCTGTGTGCCTCAGCGGCCTGTCGCATTCCTGGTACAGGTAGTTATGGGGCACGGTCAAGTGCCCTCTTTTCCTCATCTGTGAAACGGTCTTTAGCCATCTGACTGGAAGGCAAAACAGTACAGATGAACGATACAGACCACTGCCTTTGAAAAGCACAATGAAACATCCTGATATGTGACATGCAGTGGGATTCATAGTTGAAGCACTTCTTGTTAAAGAGTGCACTCCACATTCATATGTGAATCAGCAGTAAACCAGCAGAGGTTTTTCTTTCTTTGATTTTTTCTGCTGCATAATTAGGAAACACAAAACACTAAATGAAATAATAATCTATACGTGAAATTCAAAATTAGTTTTTCAAAATATCACAAACAGTTGTAACAATTAGCATACAAATTATGATCAATGGTTAATACGTAAAAAAATCTCAAACTTGTATGGTTGTCAAGGTCACATAAGAAAGAAGAGATTCACATGTGCACCAAAGCACGGTGATAATTGTTTCCTAAAAATTAGGGGGTCAGACTCAGTATGAAAAACTCACTTTCAAATTTTCAGGGGGGTCACAAAAATATTTAGGAGGTCGCCATTAATAACCACTAGAAAATCTAGAGAAGACACACACACACACACACACACACACACACACACACACAATCGTGCTCTCACTGGCTCACACACATAAATGCACAGAGAAAGAGATAGAAATACATCAGAAAAGAGGTGTTAATAATAAAGATAGAAAAAACATTAGAAAAGAGGTGTTTATAATAAAGTAAGTAAAATATTCTTGACAGTGCTAACTGTTATCTATTCATATTTGCTTTCTCATGTTTTTAAAGTGTTTTCAACTAACATGAATAAATGTGAGCATCTACACTATCAGGATTTTAACAGTGAAACTTGATTTGTGGGATGTCCTCTTCGATTATCATCACAGAATTTCCACTACGCAAGCATTTTCCTTCAATGTTGAAATATTTAATTGTATGACCAGATTCCAATCGCCATGCAATGATCATCGGAAGCCCAGTGGAACCTATGACGAAACTGCAGACTGGCCATTCTTGCTCTGTGAGCAACACATTCGTATGTCCAGAACGGAGCCATTCTGATTATCTAAATGAAGGTCAAAATGGTCATGTTGCATATATTGTGTTCAACTTTTGTTCCATTTGCTGGATTATTACCCACGAGCCACAACTGAACTGTCGGATTTTGATTCTGAAAAGCTGAAATTCCTATGGTTTTCCATGCTTTTCCCACCTAGCTGAATCATATGATCTTGTGGGTCCACCGTCCAGTCATAGACTGGATAGGCTTAGTCTATTTTTACAACTCTTGTTGGTTTTCAGTAGAGAAGAATTCTCAAGCGGAAGTGTTAATCGATTCAGAACGTTATAAAATGTCGAGGAAATTTATGTTTTTAACTTCAATCATGGCGGATAAGACAAAGGCCTTTTTGCATGATGCGCTGCTCAGATTTCCAATGCGTACAGGAGTAATCAGTGTGTCACGATAAATTTTGGTACGTTTTGTGACGCACTGGCCTGAATTCCAGTGCATTAGATGGGAGGTTTATGCATCAGAGACGCACATTCATGCATAAGAATTATCACTGAAAGCTAATGAATTCTTTATCATTTTGTCTTCTGATAAACGCTTAACAATGGTACAAATTCAAATCAAACAGCAAATGTCATGCACAAAATGAGACTGTGCAATTTTCAGGTACAATGCCTTTCAGTTACAATCAATCACAGACAACACTGAAACAACTCTTTTATATTCTAACATATGTAAAGACTATACTGAACAGTCTGGTTGTAAACATGACCTAAGTCATGATTACCATTCCTACACGCGCACACACACACACACACACACACACACACACATACACACACACACACATACACATAAACACACACACACATACATCCACCCACACACACACACACACACACACACACACACACACACACACACACACACGAGTCACAATTGTTCATACTGATCTTGGCCGACAGGGTACTTGCAGATCTCTCCCTCAGGAAAGTTTCCGTCAGCAAACAGCTCACAAATAGGAATGGAGGGAGGGTCGGTCTGTGTCTTGGCTCCACCTTAACAACATACTTGTCACATTCAATTTGTGCTCCTTTATTACAACTCATATAACCACTAGGTTAAGGTAGTACACTGATCAATGAAATACCTTCAAAAATTCAATTAATACCAACTTGTACTTGGCCCCACCTACATCATTTTCACATTCAATTTCCTTTATTACAATTACTACAACCACTATGTAGTACACAGACCAATGAAATATATTCAATTAACACTACCTTGTACCTTGTTGCAAATGTGAACTAAACACGCAAGAAATGGACTAAACCCTGATTTTTGTTTATCAATAACAGACTAACAGTCCATGAAGAACTGCGAAAGGTTCGATTAACCAAAAATTCTTCATGTGACCATATCATTATTTACTCTGTTTTACGATCTTACCTAATGAGTTATATTTTCAGAAATTGTGTTATGCAGTATATCACTTACCTTTCTTCTTTTTTTTTCTTTTTCTTGCCACCCCCTTCCCCTCCGGCACCATCTGTTACACAAACAGAAAACCACAGACATGCAACTAAGCAGTCAACAAATTATCAACGGAAGTTTACTCTTCACACAGAGCAATACACCATAAAAATAACAGCATACTGGCATGTGATGTGAACTCTTCTGATCAACTTTAAAAAACGAACAACACAACCAGTTAACTGCAGCAAACTATCACAGGAACTTCTCTAATATCATTTAGAGATAGATCAGTGTCAAACTGGTTTTGATATAATACACCATTTCATTAAATCTTCAGGCAAATAACTACATCTCTAAACCTTTTAGTAACAACACATATCCTGTGAACTCTTCCTGGTAAAAAAAAAAAAAAAAAAGTGAACCTCTACTTCCAATATTGGTGATAATTTCATGGGCAGTCATGGAGATTTTCTGTTTCGGTCCAAAATCTTTTCCTTCACTTTGAGTAGTACTGTTAATGAACTGCCCTTTTCGTGCCTGTTTTTTGTTCAAGCTCAGATACATGTCCAAAATCCCATCCATGATCCATGTATTGGTGGAAGAGCAAAGATGTTCCAGACCCTGACAGAAGGTGCAACTGACCTGCTTCTGCCTCGCCATCCACTGTGACTTTCTGCACCTGGTCCGCCACAGCGCGTCTACTTGGTCTGCAATCCCATTTTCCTGGCCTTCAGCATCCTCTGCCTCTGCAAAAACCACATGGACTTAGAGTGAAACATTTTGTCTTGTTATGAAAAGAAACACAGCAGTTCAAATACTGTTGCATTGTAATTTGTATAACTTTCTGGTAACAACAGATTTCTCTGTTAGACACTGGCATCTAGACTTGTCATCATTGCACAAAAGACAACTGTATTTGCTCCCCTGTCTGTGAATGTTTCCAGTCACCTAGCTTAATGGCATGGATTCTTTTTCACTTTCATTCAGTGCAAACTGCCCATGACATCTTGGTATGGCTTTTAAAAACTACATATCAGTTGCTTCTCCAGTTAAAGTTAAGTACAAAAGATGGTTGGTTTTATGACATTCCCCATTGTAATTTTTCTCAGTAGTAAATGAAGCCTACAGCACATGCTGCTGTTCTTGTTTTTAATTTGCAACAACAAAGTAAAATGCTTTCACGTTTGTTACTAACAATGTCAATCATCGGAAACATGCTGATAAAAGCTTAAAGAATGAATGAGAAACACAGACATTCAGAGATACTCTGTGTGAGTCACGAGTGTGTGTGATATGTGTGTATGTGTGTGTGTTCGTTCGTTCTTTAATTTAACGTCTATCCACCTAACAGTGATCTTAGACAGTATAAAAAGTAAGTGTTATGTGTGTGTGTGTGTGTGTGTGTGTGTGTGTGTGTGTGTGTGTGTGTGTGTGTGTGTGTGTGTGTGTGTGTGCGCGCATGTGATGTGATGTTTTTTGGGTGTATGCATTCAAACGGGTTGGTGTTGATTTGGGGCGTACGTAGGTATGTACAATGCAATTAGGCCTAGAGAAAAAAAAAAAAAAAAAAAAAAAAAAAAAAGAAGTGAAGTGAAAAACACCACATAACTGGATCCAAAAACTTTCAAAAGAAACACTAAATAAGCAACTAACATCAAGATTAAGAAAATAACATAGACGTTAAAGTAAATGTCCAGCTGGGCTCTTGATCAGTCCTTGAACAACTTCAAAAATGTTCGATTCGTCAGAGAGATGATGTCTTCAAAGACTGACATCGACGGTTCAGTGTTTCAACAACCAAGCAGGTAAATTGGGTTTCATTCTATCGCACAAAAATAGTAGATGGAACGGAGTGATTTGCTGGCCACAAATACAAGTCACATGTTTACAGAATTAAACAGTGTGTGTGTGTGTGTTGTGTGTGTGTGTGTGTGTGTGTGTGTGTGTGCGCGCGCGCGCGCACGCGTGTGTGTGAAAAGAGAGAGAGAGAGAGAGAGAGAGAGAGAGAGAGAGAGAGAATCTGTATGTGAGTGTATATGTGCATGTGTGCATGTGTGTGTGTGTGTGTGTGTGTGTGTGTGTGAGTATACGTGTGCAAGTACATATTCAGTGTACTGACCATTTTTCTGTGTCACCAGCTGTTACATTATTCAATGATTACAGATTCAAAGCTTACTCTTTCTTTATAAGTTCATGATGAAGACTCAAGCAGACTGCAGCATTGTTAAGTGAAAAATCAAATTTATACACATAAAATGGATTGTAAACAAACACATACTTAAGATAAACTGAATAAAATGAAGAGACACAGAGAGAAACACACAGAGACAGAGACAGAGCACGAGAGACAGACAGACAGAGACAGAGATAAAGACACTTGACAGAGATCCTGCTAGCAAGTTTTCAAAACCGATAATATACCATTTTCACACACTAACATGAGTCATACAAAGGGTTTCAAAGTGGTGCAACTGCTAGTGGAAATTCGAAGAGCAAAGACAGAATTACTATGTCACCAAAAGAAAAAATAAACAAATTACAAAACAAACACAATGTGTTTTGACCTATTTGGGCTTTTTCAGGCAAGACTATTTTAAAACAATTAAGACAAAGGACAGACAGTCATGTATCCCTTCGAACTGGGTGCAAAAAACTGAAAAGGCTACAGGATAGAAATGAGGCTGATGGGAAGATGATGTGTGTTGAAAAAATAATAATAATAATAATCAAATAAAGAACACAACTATTTCTAGGGTAATAAATCATAGTAAAATCATATAATGATAATTAAAATATTGATAATTGTAACTGTAATAATAATAAAAAAGATACTAACACCGTAACAGAAGAAGACAGAGGACAGGCAGCCCGTTGTGTAAGCGAGTGTTGATTGTAAAGCGCTTAGAGCTTGGTCTCTAGCCGGGAATACGCGCTATATAAGTATTCATTATCATTATTATTATTATTATAGTATGATACTAGTAGCAATAGTGATCGTAATAATAATAGTAGTAATACTACTACTAATAATGCTTGAGATACAAATTTACATAATATATTTTTGAAGTTGTATTCAATTTGTTAAGTTCTTGGTAGCTCTCTCAAATCACTTAAAAAAAAAAAAAAAAAATTTCAGACAGTATCATAATCTAAAAGCCCCTGCTTCTTTTTGTCAGCACTGATTCAGTGATTAGTGCTCTCGTAGACAGGACATCATGTCCATGAAAGAGTGAATCAACAAGGTCAACAAAAGCTGGAGGCCTGAAACTAAGGCTTTGTCATTTTCCAGACTTTCTTGCCTGAGCTTCACAAAGCCCACTTCCCATTTCATAAATCATACCCTGTCCCATCCAGTGACAGCAGGAACAATGTCAATACACACACACACACACACACACACACACACACACACACACACACACACACACACACACACACACACACACACACTCCATTAGTTTGTCCAATCCCAGCTCTTTCTCCATCATCTTCTAAAATAAATAAATGAAATTCAAAGAGCAGCCTGAAAAAGAACCTGTGTTGAATCTTGGATCATATGTGACTACATAGGGCAAATTTGTCCACTCTGATCTGGCAATCACTCATAATATAAGTATTTCTTGTTGCCCTATCTCATTAAACTCTTGTAACATTTGTAACAATGTTGATATAAAGTACTGTTTAAAACCAATCGCTTCACTGAGGTCTCTCAATTTCTGATTACTTCACCAAGTTCACTGGTTACTTATGAGAACTTTTTTCGGTCACCAGCTGATGCGACTCTCGCAACCGTGTTCATATTTCGTGGCATAAGGATCAGGATCAGGATCCTGATAAGTACATAATAACCCTGTGGTAGTTTGGCCGTATATCAGATACAGTAGCCGTCATCCGATGACTCTGAGGAAAGGTGACTACAATCATCTTTTAATGAGAGTCATCACGGCTCCACACGAATTGGTTTACAGCTTACGCATCTTACAGATTTAAAACAAAAAAAAAAAAAAAAAAAAAAAAAAAAAATCCAGGATAAGAGTCATCACGGATCCACACGAATTGTTTTACAGCCTACGCATCTTACAAATAAAAGAAAATAACTTACCAATGCAAGCACGCTAATTTCAATGACCTAAAAAATTATCCATGCCGCCTGACCAGCACTGGAACAGTACGCACTATGATCAACGTGACTCGACCATCTTGAACAATATTTGGGATATTTGGGGTTTTACTCACTGGATTTCTTCTTCTTCTTCTTCTTCTTTTCTTTTTAGTCTGTTCTTCTGTATCACCGGCAGTTTCTGCTTCAACGTCTTCAAGCTGATTTTGCTCGTCAACGACAGATTTACTTTCTTCCTTGCCTCCTACCTCGTCGACTTCAGTCTTTACGGCTGCCATGATTCTGACTGATCACAGTCACTATACACACAGCAGAGGCCTTCTTTCCGGTTCAACAACGAACTGGATATATACACACGTGCACACATACACGCACACACACAAACGAACATGTGCATACATACACACACATGTGTATACGCCCACATACAAAGGACCAAACACACACTTACACACATATATGTGCACATGCATACGCTGATACGTGAGCGCAGGAGCATGCTAACACAAGCCCACAAATCACGCGCGCGCGCACACACACACACACACACACACACACACACACACACACACACACACACACACACACACACACACACACACACACACACACACATGCATGCATGCATGCATACGCATACACACATTATACACACGCACATGCGCTCCCACACACGGCCTCATGCCCACACAGCCATACATGTGTACACTTACCAACGCATATACAATGATAATAATGACACAACCTATGGCTTGCGCAAGAAGTCCACTACCTATACCCCTACCTATTTGTGTGTGTGCGTGCGTGCGTGCGTGCGTGCGTGTGTGTGTGTGTGTGTGTGTGTGTGTGTGTGTGTGTGTGTGTGTGTGTGTGTGTGTGTGTGTGTGTGTGTGTGTGTGTGTGTGTGTGTGTGTGTGTGTGTGTGTGCGTGAATATGTGTGTGTGTGTGTGTGTGTGTGTGTGTGTGTGTGTGTGTGTGTGTGTGTGTGTGTGTGTGTGTGTGTGTGTGTGTGTGTGTGTGTGTTGTTGTTGTTGTTGTTGTTGTTGTTGTTGTTGTTGCTATTCTGTTAACATATAAAAAAACGAGATTGTGTGTGTGGATGCGCGTGCGCGCACATTTGTGCACATTTAGGCTTGTGATGGTACATTTTTTTTGTCATGAGGAAAAGACCTGAAAGTGCCAGTGTGACCAAGAGATGTACTGTTCTCAACCGTTGAACTGACCAGCTAATAGGAATCTGGCACCACCCCTTGAAGCATGTGCTTTGTTAACATTAGGTGCAGGCACAGTGCGTTCATTAAGACGTCAAGGGACATAACTGTTTCCGAGCAGATTCTACTGTTTAATGGCCACTGGACGAGGAACAACAGAAGCTCCCTATGGAAACGTCCCTATGGATGTTATCAGCCTTATTTGATGGGCTGCAGGCCCACTGGGATGTTATCAGCCTTAGTTGATGGGCTGCAGACCCACTGGCAAAAGACACTGCTACTGCATCATGCCACTTCTTGCTGTTCCGCCGACGGGTGAAACCAGTACAGCTTAGGACACAGACAAGCTTTCTCCACATGGTCTGAAGAGGATCCCGGGTTGCAGCCTTTTCCTGCTGTCAGCCGACTTTTCCCAGCGGTCCATGGATTTCTCTTCACTGTTACCGGCCCTTTCCATGGAGTCGTCCAAAAGGCAGACAGGAAACAGATACGCCCAAAGGTGCCTCTGTGTGTGTGTGTGTGTGTGTGTGTGTGTGTGTGTGTGTGTGTGTGTGTGTGTGTGTGTGTGTGTGTGTGTGTACGCGCGCGAGCGCGCGTGTGTGTGTGTTTGTATATGTGTGTGTGTGTGTGTGTGTGTGTGTGTGTGTGTGTGTGTGTGTGCGCGCGCGCGCGCGCGGGTGTGGGTGGGTAGTAGTAGTACTTCAGTTTTTACTCCTTTTCACATATGTGACATTAGAGAGAGAGAGAGAGAGAGAGAGAGAGAGAGAGAGAGAGAGAGAGAGAGAGAGAGAGATGTCTGTGACTATGTAAGTGTATGCATAATGTGGATTTCTAAGTGCATATAAATGTCCCTCTAAGCATCCCTACAACATACCTGCAGATAATCTTAAAGTAAATGCTTAACTGGACTACAAATTAAAGGAGAAACAGCATTGAAGGCAAGCTTTAAATCTGAAAAGACATCACACAATGACATGCCTGATAATGGTGGTAAGTGAGCTTGAAGAGGTAAAACAGTCAAACAGCAAATGCTTGCTGGTTATTCTTCGTTCTCCACAAATACATTTTGCTTCGTTTGTATATTTAGTTTTTAAGGCATCAAGTTTTAATTTATAGAATACTGAAATGAAATTTCTGCATTGGTACATATTTTTCACTTAAATGAGCAATGCTGTGCACATGTTCATGATTAATTAAATGAGTGTTTTTATCAGCCACACCAAGAAACGTATTTTTGTAGTGTTTCTGAATCGGCACCAGACGGTTTGCTTTAATAATTGATTGACTTCAGGTAAAGATGGCGCACTTTTCATTTCTAGCTCCTCATTACTCCAAATACCAAAGTGGGTGGGTGCGTGCATGCATGTGTGCATGCGTGCGTGCGTTCGAGCCTATGTGTGTGTGTGTGTGTGTGTGTGTGTGTGTGTGTGTGTGTGTGTGTGTGTGTGTGTGTATGTGTGTGTGCGTGCGTGCGTGCATGCGTGTGTGCGTGCGTGCGTGCGTGCGCGCGTGTGCGCGCGAGCGCGCGCGCACGCGCACGCGCACGCGCGCGCGCGCGCGCGTGTGTGTGTGTGTGTGTGTGTGTGTGTGTGTGTGTGTGTGTGTGTGTGTGTGTGTGTGTGTGTGTGTGTGTGTGTGTGTGTGTGTGAGCAATTTTGTACACACGCACACTTGTGTGGTTGTGATGTGATCGCGCATTTAAGCTCATATTGAGCGATGATAGGTACGTACTGCAGATGTATTGAACGCAAAATTGATCCTTTTGTGTGTATAAGAATCATCAACGACTGCTGAAGTCGTTACAGAGGTTTTGTGTATGAGCAACTGTGAGGAAAAGCTGGATCCAAAATAAAGAGAAAAAAAATAGAAAAAAAGATGAAATTATGGGAACATTTGACTTGATATAATTTTTGTATGAAATACATTGCAACACTAGATAAAATGTATTACTAAATAATTAAAACTAAAATATTTAAAAAGTTTGTTTTGTTTACATCTGTATTCACGGTGGTCCACAATTTTCCAAGTGTTACGCCATATTTGTGAACGAGCCAAAAAGCCCGTCGACTGCGACCCGAAGCACATCGGTGAATACCTGTAAGTTTTGGATTCTGAAAATTCACGGCTTTATGAAATGTAGAAAAGCTATTCGCACATCTTCTGATTATTTGATGATGAAAAGATGTTAGCCCAGAAGTTTTAGCCTGAGCATTGTTTGTCAGTTTTATTTAGAACGCTTACACTACCCTACACCACAACCTCGTCTGCGAAGTGTTATATTTTTTGTACTCATTTTTCCTTAATCATTCGGGTCATTTCTTTACATGTGGGTTTCAGTTTACTGTTATTCACTCAGTTCTAGTGCTTCTGAATAGTACTTCAGAAGTAGTATTTCAATAATAAATGTTGTTGGGTTAAAATATTAGGTCAGTGGCGTGACTTAAGACGTAGAAGATACATGTCTCTGTTGCGAACCTCCTTCTTCTTCTTCTTTCTTTTGACGTCCACGATCTTGAGGATGATCATTCCGGCACATAAAAGCCGGGGGGGGGGGAAGGGGGGGGGGGGGGGGGGGGGGGGGGGGGGAATTGTAGATAGCCCATTTGTATGCTCTGGTCACGTTCACTATCATTCTCACATTTGATTGTATTGTGAATGAAGACCCCATTTTAGGGGTAGCATTGTATGTAAAGCATTCCTTCCTGCTCAACCCTGTGAGGAACTAAAACAATATACGTTTCAAGAGAGTGTGTGGTGTTATTTTTCAGCTAAGGACAATAAAAAAAAAAAACTGTTACTCAGATGTATAGCCTACATGTATAAAAGCCCTAGTTGGAATGAATGCTGAAAATGAAACTAAACTTTTGGATATATTTTACATTCAGATATTATTAAAAAGTTTGACCACATCTGTATAATGGGAGACTTTAATTATCCAGGAATAAACTGGCAAGAACGCTCGAAGGAAAACAAAGTGTTTGTGGAAGCAATTGATGATGCATATCTGATTCAGTCTGTTCGTAGTCCAACTAGGAGGAGAACAGGACAAAAACCTAGCTTGATTGATTTGATTCTTGTAAATGACGATAACCTGATATCTGACATTGAACACCACAGTCCAGTTGGGAAAAGCAGTCATGATGTGCTGATATTTGATGTATATTGCAATTGATGACTATGAAAAGCAAAGCCATCATCATTATAAATATAATTATGCAAAAGGGAACTACAACAAAATGAGAGAGGATCTTAGAGAAGGTTGACTGGACTGAATTGGATAGCTTAGATGTGGAAACATGTTGGTTAAGTATAAGAATTAAATTCAAGAAGCAATGGATTTATATATATACCCAAAATTGGAAGTAAAGGTAACAAAAACTTAAGACCAAAGTGGATAAGGAAATCTGTAATAAAGAAAATTAAAAAGAAATACAATTTATATAAAAGATTTTTGATCACACAAGATGGTATAGATTACCAACATTATGTTAAATTGAGAAATGAATGTTCTAGAGAGGTGAGGAAAACAAAAAGGGATTACGAGCATAAAATGGCAAAAAGTAGCAAGAAGAAATCCAAAATGTTTCCACTTTCTGGAAATATGTCCGCTCAAAATTGAATGTTAACTCTACAATTAGTCCACTGAGAAAAGAAGATGATAATATTGCAGTTAGTGATAATGGTAAGGCCGAGGTGCTAAATAAATTCTTTTCTAGTGTATTCATACATGAAAATATTGTTCTTCAAAATTGTTCCTGAAATCGACAGCACCTCTTTATCTGATGGAAAAATTCTGTGTGATATAGTCATTACACCAGTAGCGGTAGAAGAAAAATTAAGTAAAAAAAAAATTAAGTAAATTGGATGTCACTAAAGCTTTTGGTCCAGACGGTTTTACAGCTAGAGTATGAAAGGAGTTATGTGAAGAACTAGCAGTACCTTTGTGTGTGTTATTCAACAAATCAATAAGTGAAGGAGGTGGTACCCAGTGGTTGGAGGTTTGCAACTGTAACTGCTATATTTAAAAAAGGGACCAAGTCTGACCCAGGAAATTATTGCCCTGTAAGTTTGACTTGTATCCTTTGTAAAGTGCTTGAGTCATTTGTGAGAGATGCAATAGTAAACCAATGATTTTTTCTTATATTCAGATTGCCAAGATGGGTTTCGACAGGGTAAATCATGTATGACACAACCTGTAGATGTAATGGAAGATTTTACAAACATGATTGATGATGGGCTTGATTTTGACGTAATTTACTTGGATTTTAGAATTTAAGCCTTTGACTCAGTGCCCCACTACCGATTGTTAAAAAAATTAAAAGGTTATGGTATAAATGGGAATGTATACAATTGGATTAAGAGCTTTCTTTTTAATCGAGTACAAAGGGTGAGGGTTGGAAATAATTATTCTTCAGGTATAGAGATGTTTTAAGCAGTATTCCGCATGGAAATATTCTTTGGCCTATTCTGTTCACAGTTTTTATAATTTATTAAATATAAATGACCTGCGGGAATGTGTAATTAGTACGTATGTAAAATATTTGCAGATGACATGAAAAATATATGATTCTGTAAGTAACCAACTGAAGTTACAAGATGATATTGATAATCTAATTAAGTGGAGTGAAACATGGAATTTATATTTTAATCCAGGTAAATGCAAGGTTATACATTATGGAAAAAAATAATCCGGAATATACATATACTATGAAATAGACTCAAATACAATGATGATGTCTCAAACATTGATTCTGTTTTCAGAAGAAAAAGATCTTGGTGTAACATTTTACAGCAGTCTGAAAATTTGATAAGCACATAAACAGTGCAGTGATGAAAGCTAACAAAATGCTTGGTATAATAATTAGACGGTCTTTTTCATTTTTGGATGCTGAAGTTTTTACAGTACTATATAAGGCATTAGTTAGACCCCACCTGGAGTATGGAAATGTGATATGGTGCCCTTACTTAAAAAGGCAATCGGCGAATATTGAGAAAGTGCAAAAAAGAGCTGCCTTGTTAATTAAAGAGTTAAAAACATATAAGCTATGCAGATTGATTGCGAAGGTTAAATTTACCATCGTTAAAGTTCCGAGCATAAGGGGGAGACTTTATTGAGACTTACAAGCTATTTAATGGACTTAGCAGTACAAATTTTAACAGATTTTTTTCAACTAACCTCTAATCAAATTACAAGAAATTCTGATAACAAAATCCAAATTAAATATTGTCGCACTAATATTAGAAAAATTTTCTTTCAGTAACAGAGTGGCACCATATTGGGAAAAACTACCTGCACACATTAAAAAAGCAAAAGATTTGAATACTTTTAAAAACCTTCTGGATCGCAGAGTTAAATATGTTAAAATTCGAGTTTGATTGATAGAATAGAGCAAAATATATCCTGAGGATATGCATGCATTATGCAACCACTGTTTATTATATAAGATGATTGGGACACTAAAAGCTGTGAGGCTATCTATAGTCCCAAGTGAACTGACTGAACTGAACTGAACTGAATTCTCGTTGTCCGTAAACCATAGCCAAAGTCCTTTACTGTAAATGGCCACATGGTATCAGGAAACTGTCACTGTTAGGCTGAGGCTCGCAACACAATAGCGTTGACTGTAGTGCCTCTACTGTCTCACTGGGAAGATGGTTCCAGTCCCTAACAGTCCTGGGAAGAAATAAGCCACCTCTGTACTGAGTTCTGGTGTTGATGAGGCAGAACTGCTGGTCATGGGTACGGCGCTACACAATAGCGTTGACTGTTGCTGCCTCTACTGTCTCACTGGGAAGATGGTTTCCAGTCCCTAACAATCCTGGGTAGAAATAAGCCACCTCTGTACTGAGTTCTGGTGTTGATGAGGCAGAACTGCTGGTCGTGGGTACGGCACTGTGGTGATGGGCGTGGGACTCATTAGCTTGCTCTTGATAACTGGGGCACTGGATTAGTCCATGATGGATCTTATAGAGGAACCTCAGGTGTGTGGTTCTGCTATGCTGCTCAAGAGATGGCCAGCGCAGTTGATTGATCATCTGGCTCGCACTTGAGGTGTTGTGGTAGCGGTTGAGCACAAAACGGGCGGCACGTCTCTGAACAGCCTCCAACATGTCAGTGCTCTTGTGTGTGTATAGATCCCTTACCGCTGTATGTAGATACTGTGCAGGGGTAATTTTCTGAGTTGAGCAAAAAGCGACCAACATGAAAGCCAGTTTTGACACTGGCCAGTCTTGGCGGCTGTAAACAAGCATGTCATGGGAAAGAGTTACAGAATGATCTTTAAGTGATGTTACGTATGTGGCATTGGGCAACAGATCTGGTCTATAAAGGGATATAATTCAGGGAAAAGAGGTTATTTGTGGGGCTGATTAGCCTGATTGTCAGCTGCAACCCATAACCTGCCAGTAATTACCTGAAGGAAAGCATTAGGTCTCTGAAAGTATGAGTCTGTGTCCTTGACAGAAAGGGGGGCATATTAACTAGGACTTTGTTGTTTTTTCTTGCTGGGATATTAGAAGGAAAGTTTCATGGATTGTGTTTCTTGATCTTCCTTATATAGTCTGGTATATCAAATATAAAAGAAAGGAATTCCATGGATCTGAAAGCAATTTACACCTTTGAAAAAGGGGAAAAAGCTTTTTTAATTGATACAAAAATTGTAAAATCGATAATGTAAGAACAGGTTGTGTGTGTGTGTGTGTGTGTGTGTGTGTGTGTGTGTGTGTGTGTGTGTGTGTGTGTGTGCATTTTGTAGTGAAATGTTCGTAACAGAACTGTGATCAACAAGAACATTTACTGCAACTTATCCATAGCCAGGTTACCTCTTCCCCAGACAGCTGTTCATTCTAATGTGAGGCCATGATGGAACTGACATTGCAGTGGACCTCCCAAAAGTGCTTATCTCTTTCACTTTAGCATAATGATGCACAAATTACGTTTATGCACTTGTGGGAGACCACAGCACACCTGAATGTAGGACATATTATGTTTTCTCTCCCCTGGTTTCTAAATGCTTAACCGCATAAAACCTTCAGATGTAATGGCAGAAAATATTTCATGTAATTGATAGAATGTGAGCAAACAATATCCAATAAGTGTCTGCAAAAAATGCGGAGCTACACCAACATTGCTATAAATGGCGGTACCATGTTAGCACTATAATAGCAGTAAAAGATCCATGAAAAAATACAGAAGACTGCTCCATTTCTTATATAAATGCAGGCTATCTCAGTTCTAGTATTGGTTTTGACACACATTATCCACATTCTGCATGACAGCATTTTCAAACACCTTTTTGATCTTTTTTTGTTGTTGTTGTTGTTAATGGACTAGAGGCACCACTTTTCTGTACAACTCTTGTTACTTGGCCACATGTATTGAAATATATCTTGCAGAATCATGGCATTTATTGATTGCAGGCAACTGACACGTGCAGAATGTATTACAACGACCAGTTCAACAAAAACAGTGCATCCTTGCTCAGTGGAGATCACTTGGCTATGCGACGGGGTGATGAGTTTGCTTTCAGTAATCAGATGGAAAATTTTGGCCCAGGGAGGGGAGACAGTCCTTTCCCAAGTGGTAATTTTAACAACTTTGACAACTTCCATGAAGGCAGAGGTATATTTGGCGAACGTCCAAATGCTGGAGTTTTTAGCCGCCAAGACAGTGGGGGCTTAGGATTTAGTACTGGCATAGGGCAGCCTCAGCTTGGTGGCCATTTGGATGAAGAATTTTATCGTCAGTCAGATATGGCCCTTGGGGGAGGACTAGGGGGAATGGGATATGTGTGGGCCCTCTGGCTACGGATTTGGACCGGAGAGTGAATATGACAGACGTGGGGACTTCAAGGATTTGGACAGAGAGAGAGAAAGAGACCGGTATGTACCTCTCCCATCACTCTATAGTCACACATTTCATGATGTCTATATTAATCGGTTTGTCATCCATCATAGCAGAATATGTTAGTAACTGATCAGAGAACCCTACAGTATTTTTACTCCCTGGAATTGGGAGAGAAGAAAATGTGATTTGATTTTTTTTCAATAATGAAAAGTAGTAAAGTGGCTTAGATGCAAAATGTGAATAAATCTATAAAGTGTAGAGTATACGACACAGAATGACCAAAACAAGTGAAAAGGCATTTCATTTCGGGAGGATGCTGTGCTTGCTGTCTTTACTGTGGTTGCCATCAACACAGTGGGACCCAACATATTACTGTGATGCATATAATGAACTGAAGGAAGTTGTTGTTGTCATACCCTGGCTAAAAGACTCCAGGGATCATCCGAACAGCCGAAGTACTTGAACACTATGGCAGGCATGCCTACGGTCCCTGACCATCCGGGATTTGTCCTGGAAAGTTGATTTTAGAAGCCACTGTTCCGGAAATCCGGATTTGCAGCACACGTCAGGAAAAAAAATCATGCGTCCTGGAAAAAAAAGGGGATTAAAAAAGCCGTTCTTACTGTGTTGCACAGAACTGAGTGAAGAATACCGTGTGCTAGAGTGAGTAGACATAATACGCATGTGCGCAAAAAAAAAACAACCACCTCGCTTTCACTTTCAAGTCAGAACATGGCATCGAAGAGGAGACATGATGTCGACACAGAGTCGGATTCCAACTCTTCGGATGGGTCAGAAAGGAGTGAAAAGAAGAAGAAAACGACTGTGAAGTGAGGTTGTCTTCAAAAAAGAATTCTGTCCCTGATATGAGCGATTTGTCCCTGATTTCTGTCTGTATTGTCCCTGAAAGCAAATTTTGAGGTAGGCATGCCTGCTATGGTACAAACGCATCGGCTGGGGATGAGAACACAACGTTTGTGACTGTTTTTAATTACTCTGACACGTGGGCAGCCACACTCCGACTTCGGGGGATTTTAGAGACAGATAATGTTATGCTAGGTGCTTGTCACAACTGAAGACAATCCCTGCATAACTATGCAGAGCATAACATTGTGATGTAGCCTTGGTGTTCTAGCCAATGTCAGTTGGCCTGACACAGCTTTGAGCCAAGGCAGACTGAAGGAAGTAACTGGCTAGAGTTGCATGTAGCAATTTCGTAAACAAATTCCATTACTCTTGTTTTGTTGACGAATGCAGTCTGACACTTCAACTTCAGAGTTACAGCCTCAGGGAATCCAAGTCTTAACATTGCTTGCAGAAAAAGGTACTTCCAGTTTGATTGATTGGCTCTTTCCCACTGAAATCTGGCTGGATGCAAGCAAGAGTCAGTCCCCAATATCATTGAAAAGATTAACTTATTTTCTTCTTTGCTTTCCCAGTGAAAATATCGACAAAGATGGAAGTATGTACTCTCTCTCCTTTAGGGTAACTGATGAAGTGATTGACGAAGGTGAAAATATGGCCTGTAGGCACTGCCACAATGTTTATTAATCTTGTTGTAAATGTAATGTTGCTGAAGAGATTGAACAACAAAAATAACAGCAGTGCCTATACCATAGCTGCCAACCCTCTCGAAATTTTCGGGAAATTCCCGAAAATGAAAATCTGACAGGAAATCCTGAAAGTTGTCTTTTTCCCCTGAAAAATGAAAAGTCAAAAGTCAAGTTTTAGCCGTGATACGAATTTGACTACGCCTTCATTGATGCGTCCAAGAGAGAAAAAACTTCATGTGTTCTGTAAACAATGCGATACTGACATCAACATCTCACATGGTGGAAAAAAAGACATCGAACTTCATGCCTCTCTGCCAAGCACAAGAGGAATGTGGCGATGATGCCATGATGGTGATACATGGTCAAGCCAACATGAGTGAGGCTTGCTGTGAGCAGCAGTTTCTAATAGAGCTGTTGGAAAAAGCAAAGTCGGCAACATCAGATGCCCTCAAGGACAGAGAGAACCCCCCCCCCCCCCCCCCCAGCATCCTCCTCCTGTTAGGCTGACTGGTTGTGAAAAAAGTGTAGTTCTGAACAGATATAGGTGTATATTGTAGGAAAGGAATTTTTCCTTAGTGATTTCCACCCCCCATTTTTTGTGTTCTTTCTTACCTTGGTTATGATGATTACCAACATCTTGATAGAAACTTTCAGTTTGCTGTTACAAGACTATAGAGAATCAGATATCCAGGGATGATGAAACAAGAAAATTGCAATATTGGTGGTATCCATAGTATACAGACTGAAAAACCAAGACTTCCAAAGCATCTATCATCGTAGTTAGATAATCTAGGAGCAAAGAGCATCATAAATGGACATTAGTCTGGAGACTTTTCTTCTCCGCGTAACCTGTCAAGCCACAGTTTACTTGTTGGACTGAAGTGGTAAGTTCAAGCGCTTTCTAAATTGTTTTGTCAGGATGGATGAGTTTGGGCCTTTCTACATTCAAATCTCAATATTTAGAATCTTACACTAGACAATAAACTGGAACAACACTTTATTTACATTAGAAACCAAGTGATTGTTAAGTCTCATTGCACATGCTCAGTGTTAAACAAGAGTTATTTGATCTTGGGTCAGCAAAGTTCATGGTTGATCTTCGGTTCGACTCATTATCAAACATCTCCCCCTAAGATATTTTTCATAATATTAACTTTGCAGTGTCGCATTTGTATTTTCACTTTGTAAAACAGGGAGTACTTGCAGTGTCCCATTTTCCGTACGTAAGACTTGCAGAGTCTTGTTTTTAGCATGCAGAAACTTTTCAAATAAAATGTGTTAACTTTGCTCTTTCAAGCAGATCATGCAAACTGGAAACAGGAACAATTAATCTTCGCTTGGATTATTAGCACACAACTGCACTTGGAATCCTGGAATCCACTTCTCCCCTCACAGAATAAGGCACTTAATCCAATGAATCGCGTGTAAAAGAAAATGATGAATTGAACACTTTTCCCGACTATGAAACCTTCATGTGATGACAAAAACTACACCATCATCACATTTTACAGTAAATACCTTTATCATAAAGTTTATGTGATGACAGAACTACACCATCATCACATATAAGTAAACACCTTGATGTGATGACAAAACTACACCATCATCATATATAACTAAACACCTTTATGTGATGACAAAACTACACTATCATCACATATTTTCACAGCTCTAGGGTGCTATGAAATTGCTTATTAAATCTTGCTTTGAAAATACCACACATAGAGCTAATCCTGGAGTCTGGCTGGAAGAATAACAGTTCGCCCCCGACGTGTAAAACACATAGTAGGCTGTTGTCGATGTGGCTGTTGCTGCTGCTCAGGAACTGGAGATCCTGGCAGTATTGCAGGATGTATTCTCTGCTCAGGAACAACTGCTGGACTCCTGATGATAGGCAAGGTGTGTGGGACAACAGGAGTGGCACATTTCCTGTTGCGCCTAACTTAACCCCTTCCGTCTGTAGGAGGTAAGATCTGGGTGCAACCTGACAAATTACTTTCGCTGGCTTCTTCCATCCCTTTTCAGAGTCTTTCTTCAGTACGACTGAGTCTCCTGGATGAAGCTCAGGAAGTGACTGCACTCCATAACGTTTGTCGTAGTACAGTTTCTGTTTCTCCTTTGCAGCACTGTCTCAATCTCGCACTGTTTTAGGACTAACAGTGTAAGGTACAAGTTTCTTCGGTAGAATAGGTAGGGTTGTCCGCAATCGTCCGCAATCTTCTACCAAGGGCTAGTTCTGCTGGCTGATGATTCCTTTTGCTATCTTCACTCCACTCTCAGCCTGTCCATTTGATTGAGGAAAATGAGGCTGGAGGTAAGATGATGGAAATTATAGTCCACAGAAAACTTTTGAAATGTAGCTGAGGAAAACTGTGTGCTGTTGTCTGACACAACAGTCTCAGGAACTCCATGGCGTGCAAAGCAATTTTTCATCTTACTGATGACAACTGTTGATGTTTGTGTCAGGTAAGCAATGTCCAGGTAGTGAGAATAATAGTCCATAGTGACAAGGAAACTGTTTCCATTCACTGGCAGATGTCCACACCCACACGTTGAAATGGTCAGTCTGGTGGTGTCGACGGTTGAAATGGTTCTCGCTGCTGAGTCGGCTGTTTTACTTGGCACATTCTGCATGATGACACATGATCCTGTATGTCTTTGCTGATCTTCGGCCACCACACTAACTCTCTGGCTCTTTCCCGGCATTTAACAATGCCTTGATGACCTTCATGGATCTTCTCCATGACTTCTTTTCGCATTTGGTATGGAATTGTGAGCCAGTCACCTTTGAGCAGAATTCTTTTCCAGCAACTCAATTCTCGTCTGATAACGAAATAGTCTCTGGCTGCCAGTTTGACGTCTTGTTTATATTCAGGCCATCCATTTTCAGTGTAGTCCACTGCAGACTTGAGATTCATATCTTTTTGTGTCTTGATTTGAAGTCTCTCCATCATACTGATGACATGAATGAAACTTTGCACACTCATGAATGATGTTCGTTCTTGGAACAAAGTGGTTATTGAAAAGTCTTAGTACTACGTCAAAATCGTTCTTTGGATTTGGCTGACCATCTTGTCTAGCTGGAAACGAAAATGATGTAAAAATGTTCTCTGCCTCTCTGCCCATAGCATATATCAGGCTGCTCACTTGAACTTCGCCCGTTTCTTGCTGTAGTTTCGTTGCGATGCGAAACGAAGGAAGTGCTTTCCACTCCACCCAAGTCTCCAGTCTGCTGAAGTCAAATGACTCTGGAGGGTTGAACTTCGGCATCGTCACTTTTGAGTCACTAAAATCTTCACTTTGCCGTAGATTCACTTGTGTTTGATGTATTAAGATTTGAAGACATCCCACTTCTGACACCATGTTTTGTCAGGATGGATGAGTGTGGGCTTTTCTATATTTTCAATACTTAGAATCTTACACTAGACAATAAACTGGAACGACATTTTATTTACATTAGGAACCAAGCGACTGTTAAGTCTCATTGCGCATGCTCAGTGTAAAACAAGAGTTATTTGATCTTGGGTCAGCGAAGTTCATGGTCGATCTTCGGTTCGACTCATTATCAAACACTAATGTTGAGTAATGTGTGATGACTATAATATTTGTAATCTGTATGCTTTGCTATTAGTACTGTTTATGTCTAATTCTAGCATGATGAGATGAAAGAAGATCACCTTTTCGTCTCAGAAAAGTTCATTTTTTACCTCCAAATATGCATGTACTCGTCAGCGTCTGGGGGCGTTGGCCCAGACCCCCAGCAGGGGCATTGCCCCTGCACCCCACCGGGGGCCTACCATGGCCCCTGGACCCCCACCTCTTCACAGGAATTTCTGTTCCAACAGGTTGGCGGCTATGCTATACTTCCATGAGGCCAATGATCTAAAAACTCTCGTACTTGAGTTGAATTCCATTCCATCTTGCGAAAAAGTTGGTCATGGTGTGTTGGTGGATATGATGACACGAACATTAACACATGCACTAACATGCGTCTGATTCTTTAAAGGCTAAAACTGGCTGCCTGAAACAAATAAGATGCAGTATGCCAGTGATGGTGACAATTCGAAGTGTAATTCAAGGCCAGTGCAAGAGAGTTGTAATCTTGTATACATTGGAAAGAAGATTCAGGAAAGTAGATTAGCAGTAAGATACGTGGAGAATATCCTGTTTTTTAAGTCTCCATCCTCTCCCTTCCATACCTTTTGTTCTTTCCACAGAAAAACATCTACATTCATCAAATCGATGTTCGCCATGGAAGAAAGAAGTGTGCGGGGGAGGAGGGGCTGTAAAATAGGATTTGCCTATTTTTGTTTGCATCTGTTGCTTTGGGTTTGGGTTTGAAAGCAGCCCCTGTCAGTCAGTGTTTAATTTAATGTCTGTGTGTGCTGTGTCTCATGGTGTATAGCAGAATTGATGAGTGTGTTGGTGTAGCATTACTCTGTATTACGAATTTCTTTAAAAAAAAAACAAAAAAAAAAACTAATTTAGAAATAAGGCCCCTCGATTTTGATTGCTGTAAAGAACACAGTAAATATGTATTGTTTAAAGTTCATCAAAATACAGAAACAGGCGTGGCCAGGAACGGGACAGACAGAGGAATGGTCGACGAGATGAGAACTGGGAGAGAGGAAGTCGTCGAGACAGAGGCGAACGAGATTGGTCCAGTGCAGATCGAGAACGAAGGCGTGAACGGCGCGGCTCCAGAGAGAGATCAGCTAGAGATCGAAGTCCAAGAGATGATAACAACATGGATGTAAGTTGCTTTGTTGCATTTCAGAAGTACACAGTGTTTACAGATCATGTTTTTTTGTTTGTTTAAAGGAGGAGAAGGAGGGAAGGTAGAAAGCGAGTTGGTTTCAAAGTGTATTTCATGCTTAAGGAAATGTTAATTTTTTTACTGTCCACAGACTATGTCTACCAGTCTATTTTCTTGTAACTCATTGTCTGCCTGTTTCTGCATGTTGAGGTTGACCTGACTTCTGTTTCCATATGGTTATTTGGAAAAGTTGTTTGTTACAAGTGCTTGTTTGAACTTTGTGCCCAAGCCCTTGCTGGTACCATTTGTAATTTGCTTAGCAGCAAACGAAATAAGTTAACACACCTTGTATTTAGTTTTTACTGGCAAGAACAGAAGGTGACTGAAATAGAGGACAATCTGTTTTCATGATTAGGAAAGGCTTAGCAGTCTTATGCTGCTGAACAGATGATGAAGAGTTTGATATTGTATGAGTGTGTTTTAAATTGATTCAGACTCAGGTGGCAGTGACAAAGCTGGACTGGAAATTCACAGTAAATCATTATCTTGGAGATAAGTAAAAAAAAAAAAAAGTTTTTCTTACCCAAATTTTTTTTTACTTGCTCTCCTTAAGTAAAGAGATGGTAAATAAAAAATAAAAGCCAAAGAGTAATGTTCAGATTTTCATAGTACATATGCATTGCCACCACAATCATCTGCTGGGGTGGGGGTGGGGGGGGGGTGGGGGGGGGAGGGGCTGGAATAGCTTAGCCGATTGAGCGGTGGACTTGTGATCCAGGTTGAGAGTTCAAATGTCTGCCAGACTGTTTCAGTATGAAGGGATTTTCCCTTGGAGTGAACATTCGTTCTGACTTCACTTTCCATAAATTCCTAAGAAGTCCTTTAAAAGAGTCTTAAGCCGAGGTTCTGTATGTGGACATGCACAAAACATCACCAGTGTTCAGTAGAATAGGCCGGTTTGGCTGTTGACGTGGATGACACATAGACACACAGCATGGGCCTAAAGAATTAGCATATGAATGAAAAACTGAGTAAATGACAGCGTACAGCATGGGCCTAAAGAATTAGCAAATGAACGAAAAACTGAGTAAGTGACAGCCTGAATGCGCAGGAAATGACAATGTAGCAGCAGCAGGTAGTCTTCAGTCAGCTCTTCCCAGCTAGGCCACCCATTATGTAAAGGAGAGCTCGGTCTCTAGCTGAAGATAGGTGCTGTATAAGTACTCTTTGTAATAATGATGATAATCTTGACAACTCACAATTGTACATGAAATTGTGCTCACTACTCGATTTTATACTATACTTGTGTGGACTTGCTTTTTTTCTTTTCTTTTCTTTTTCTTCTTTTTTTTAAATAGTAATTTTGAAACAGTTTCCCAGGTTCAGAAAAATTTGTTTGGGAGTTTGGTAATCACCTTTAACAAAAATGAATAAAAAGACACATCAAAAGTTGGTTGTTAGAAGATTCAGTGAAAGATTTTTTTTTTTTCTCATGAACAGTCTAGTGTCTATCTGTTTGTCTGCCTCTTTCTGTTTCTATGACTCTGTTTTTATGTATTATGCTCACATGCATGCTTGTGCACTCTGTCTTATCATCCATCTCCTTCACTTAATTTATTTCTGTTTGACCAGATGGTTTTATTTTCAAATAGGATTTCATTTTTAAATAATTCAAAACTTTGTTAATGAAAACCAGACTTCCTTTTTTTTTTTTCTTTTTTTTTTTAGAAAAATACATAAATACATGTCTTGCACCACATATTTGGAATGTCCATCACTTACCTTTAGAGTGCATTAATAAGGTAAAAATATCCATTTGTAGATGCTTGTTACAGATGATGAATACTTGGTAACTGAACTTATATATGCATGCAGTGCAATTTACAGACAAATTCTAGCAGTCGAAATGCAGAGTAAAGCATATATTAATCATTGATATGAAATGGATATGTGCAGTTTTGACAAAAAAAGCATCTTCAAATGTTTACCCTCTCCAGATCACAATGTTTTGAAAGAAAACTTTGGTAGTGAGGACAGTTCAAGAACGGGTAGAGAGTGCGAGTGGAAGGGATGGACGAGAGGAGGATGAGATGGATCTCCTAAACTGAAAGTGGTGGTGTATGTGCTTTTGTGTGTGTGCGCGCATGTGTGTGTGTGTGTGTGTGTGTGTGTGTTTGGAGAGGGAGGAGGGGTGGGAATGGCATGGAGAGGAGGGGGCTGGTGGAATAGGGGAGAAGAGGAAAGTAGCATGTGTGAGAGAGAGGGGGAGGAGGGGTTTGAGCGGCGGGGGGAGGGGGGTGCTGGTGGAACAGGGGAAAAGAGGAAAGTAGCAGTGAATACTGTTGCATAAACAGCATATGAAAGGGAGCTGGAATAGCTCAGTTGGTAGAGCGCCGGACTCATAATCTTGGTGATCCTGGGTTGCGGGTGCAAATCTCAGCTGGGGCGTTTCAGTACAGGGGGATTTTTTTTTTCGCTCGGAGTTAACATTGGTTCTGACTCCATTTCCCATATAGTCCTTCGAATGAGACTATAAACCGAGTGTGTGAACGCACGCATGATATCTTGCACGCACGTAAAATCCCATCTTTCGGAAGAGAAGGCCAGTTTGATCGTTGGTATGGATGACATGTTACACATAGCATGCACCCTGCGTGAGAAATGGAAGGAATGAAGAAAAAGTAAGGAACTTGAGTGAACGATATTGACTGGATGACATGGGAAACGACTGAATGAAGAGCCAGCTGGCAGCTCTTCAGTCGGCACTACCCAGGTAGGCAGCCCGTTGTGTAAACGAGTGTTGATTGTAAAGCACTTAGAGCTTGGTCTCTAGCCGAGAATAGGCGTTATATAAGTATTCATTATTATATATATTATTTATTATATGAAAATGATTGCAACGGGTAATTCACAGCAAACCCAGGTATGTGTCGGCAAGGGGACGAGTTTGGTGCATAGATAGAGGAAATACGTGTGGATAGTTTAGGGGAGGGTAGTTTGGTGCATAGATAGAGGAAATACGTGTGGATAGTTTTAGGGGAGGGTAGTTTGGTGCATAGATAGAGGAAATAGGTATGGATAGTTTAGGGGAGGGTAGTTTGGTGCATAGATAGGAAATAGGTATGGGATAGTTTAGGGGAGGGTAGTTTGGTGCATAGATAGAGGAAATAGGTATGGATAGTTTAGGGGAGGGTAGTTTGGTGCATAGATAGAGGAAAAATGTGTGGATAGTTTAGGGGGGAGGGTAGTTTGGTGCATAGATAGAGGAAATACGTATGGATAGTTTAGGAGAGGGTAGTTTGGTGCATAGATAGAGGAAAAATGTGTGGATAGTTTTAGGGAGGGTAGTTTGGTGCATAGATAGAGGAAATACGTATGGATAGTTTAGGAGAGGGTAGTTTGGTGCATAGATAGAGGAAATACGTATGGATAGTTTAGGGGAGGGTAGTTTGGTGCATAGATAGAGGAAAAATGTGTGGATAGTTTAGGGGAGGGTAGTTTGGTGCATAGATAGAGGAAATATGTATGGATAGTTTAGGGGAGGGTAGTTTGGTGCATAGATAGAGGAAAAATGTGTGGGATAGTTTAGGAGAGGGTAGTTTGGTGCATAGATAGAGGAAATACGTATGGATAGTTTAGGGGAGGGTAGTTTGGTGCATAGATAGAGGAAAAATGTGTGGATAGTTTAGGAGAGGGTAGTTTGGTGCATAGATAGAGGAAATATGTATGGATAGTTTAGGGGAGGATAGTTTGGTGCATAGATAGAGGAAATACGTATGGATAGTTTAGGGGAGGGTAGTTTGGTGCATAGATAGAGGAAAAATGTGTGGATAGTTTAGGAGAGGGTAGTTTGGTGCATAGATAGAGAGGAAATATGTATGGATAGTTTTAGGGGAGGGTAGTTTTGGTGCATAGATAGAGGGAAAAATGTGTGGATAGTTTAGGAGAGGGTAGTTTGGTGCATAGATAGAGGAAATATGTATGGATAGTTTAGGGGAGGGTAGTTTGGTGCATAGATAGAGGAAATACGTATGGATAGTTAAGGAGAGGGTGAGGGTTGGGGTCAGTATCCTATAGTTACCAACCCAGGTCTGAACCAGGGGTGTATTTCCCCACCTAGGTACTGATGCTGAAGGGGGAAACAGAATAACTCAGAGCGTGCATGCATACACACACACACACACACACACACACACACACACACACACACACACACACACACACACACACACACACACAGACACACACACTCACACACACACACACACACACACACACACACACACACACACACACACACACACACACCTTAAGTCAGACAGCTAATCTTGAAGCAGCTGCAAAACAACTTGTATGAAAAAAAAAATTGAAAAGGGAGGAGATGGTGTTGGTTTGACATGCACATGCACACATGCTTAGGTGTATGTGCACCTGCAAATGCATGCACACACACACACGCTCACACACATATACACACTCGCACACTCAACACACACACACACACACACACACACACACACACACACACACACACACACACTTTCATTCACATACAGTTTACACACATTTTGGTTTACAAAAGAATTTTGATCCAGCCCTCTTCTTTCTCCTCCAGTTCACTCCCCACAGTTTTTCTGTCTTTCTCAATTTAAAGTTTTGAATTTCCCATGATCAACTTCTTTTTTATACAGTCATGTCCAGAAAAGGACATGTTTGTCAAAATTTGTAGGTTTTCGTGTTAGTAGAATAAGTGTGGCTCGGTGCTTTGTTTTTATGCGTTTCTGTATATTTTGTCCAAAGTAACTGCAGTCTGTTGCAGTCTTCTGAAATATTTTTAGGGTTTTTTCTTCATCATATTTAGAACTTTCAACATTGTGCTTGATGTGAAACTGGGACATGACCACGTGATTGTAGCATATCTTTTTTTGTGTGTGTGGTTTACAGATGTCAGATGATTCCATGTCCAGAATGGATATCAGTGAGGATGAGGGCCGAGACAGTCCTAGTCGGGATAGATACAGAGACCTGGATCGTTCTCGACAGGGTTCAGAAGGCAGCAGGGACCGGATCGAGATCGCTACCGAGATCGAGAGAGGGATCGAGACCGTTCTAGAAACCGGATGATCGAGACAGAGATCGGGACAGAGACCGCGGAGACAGAGAAGGAGAGAGATGGATGACAGATGAGCCGTCTGCTACCATTCTTCTGCGGGGACTTAACAACTCCTCTTGGCAGAAAATGATGTAGGTGCAAAGTAGAAGAGAGTGAGAGAGGAATTTGAGAGAAATTGAGGAACATTTAGTATGGAAATTGCTCTGAATAGAATGGTGGGGAAAGTCTCCATTAGCAGGTGTACATGTTTCGTACCTTAAAAAAAAAAAAAAAAAGTCATTGGGGGGGGGGGGGGGGGGGGGGGGGATGGTAAAAATGAATCTCTTGTGATGTGATTAGTGATCAGATGTAAATGTAGGAACCAGAAACGGGAAAATAAGCTCTTGGACAAGCACTTAGAAAGAGAGCTGTTGTAGATAGTAATGCATTATGCTACTAGAAACAGGACATTGACATTAATGTAACAGCAAGAGATCAGGTTCCAAAGTGGTTGACTGCAGGCAGAAGTTGAAACAAGAGCCAAAACAGATGAAAGAACAAATTACAGAACAAACGTTTCAACCTGTTGGGTTTTCTTCAGGTAAGACAAATGACATTCAGAACAGAGGATGAATGGACAGTCGCCTTTCTCTTTGATCTGGGGTGCAAAATTTGGTCCCTCGCTTCCTGTTCCGCCTTCTTTTCTTTTCTTTTAAAAAAAAAAAAAAGTCTTTTCGAAGGACAAAGTCCTACAGCCAGTAATCCATTTCATATTCCTTATTAGGGATTTGAACCAGTTTGCTTACACTGTTCATCAAGCGCTTTTGAGTACAAGCTTTGAAATCTCTCTTTAATCTTTTTTTGTTTTTGTAAGAAGGACTGTTATCTGTCATTCCATATAATTTAGATGAATGTCTGTGACTTGTGAATGATTTGTGTGAGGAGCATAGAAACTGTTGCTGTTTATGCAGTATTTCAGGGTGTGTGTCTGTGTTTTGTGTCTGCATCTGTGTGTGATGCCATTTTCCAAATGTGCATTGAAGCATGTATTGTAGGAAGTATGAAAAGGAAATTAATATAACAGCATGAAGAGCAGTATTCGTAGGAGATAGATACATTTTGTTTACAGAGTGGAGCCATTGTTCAGGCTAAGGCTAAAAAAATTTGAAAATTGTAAGTCGGTCCTCTTGAAATTTTGTGCCATTTGATTCAGGCATTTGAAAAATTCCCTTAGGCTTCTCTGGATCGAGTGGTGGCACTTGTGAGGGTGATGCGGGAAATCTGGCTTGTTTAAAAGAAAGTCTGAGAATCGCCTTTGAGTAAAGTCATCAATAGCTGGAATTACTGCATTTGTTATGTTGATATCCAGGGTTTTTTTTTTTCAGCTCAGAAACAGCGGAGAATTCATTGACTTTAGGAGCAGCAAAACGGTCCACATTCAAGTTGATCAAACCGGGTTTTGTCATTATCAAGATTTATCTTTCTTTTTTTTTTTTTTTTTTTTTTAAATTTCTGCACTCTGGTTCATTGTATCAGTAGATAAGGACAGTGTTGAGAGATGTTGTCAAGGTCGTAAGATACTCAGTGCTTGAGCCAGGGGCCAAAAAGCAAGGTGAAATGTCATAGCAAGATGAGTGTAATGATTATGATCAAATTAAGACAGGAAGAGGAACCTTGCACATTGTCTTTTGGTTGAAGCCCCCTCACCTCCCCATTTACAAACGTTTAGAAATCAAAAGTCTGCACTTACCTAACATTGTACTTTCTCTCGTAACATAGATTTGGAGAGTCAGTTTTTTTCTGGGCCAGGAAAATATAGAGAACCAGTTTTCATCAATTGTTGGCATGTTCATTTAAGTGGAATTGGCACACCTGTAGATGGATGGATGGATTGATTGATAGATTTCAAGTTTATCATTGCCACGTTATAGCAGTGTGATGTTTTCCTGGTTTTCAGTGGAGATGTGTCATATTGGCAATAGGGATGGTCTCCAAAGATGCTAGTTTTAGTATCTGATGTTTGACTTGGAGAATGGTAAATTATATTGGATATGTAGATATTGTGATTCAGATAATTTAATCTTTCCTTGCAGATTATCCAAGAACTGATCAGAATAGGCATGCCCCCAAAGGATGTGCGTTTTATGAGAAGAGTGACAGGTAATTATCATTTCTGTTTTCTTGTACTTCGGGGTTTTTTTTTTTTTTTTTTTAATAGACTTTGAAGGAACACTATGAGAAGCTTCTGTGTCAGTTCTTGGGACATGTTTCATGCTCCCCCCCCCCCCCCCCCCCCACACACACACACACACACTTGCCCCCTTACCCCCCCCCCCCCCCCCCCCACTCCCCCCCCCCCCTTCCATACGCACGTGCGCGCGCGCACACACACACACAAATAAATATACACTAATATAAGTACACTTCCTCTTTATGCTTTACTGGTTTGTCTTAATGGTATTGAGCATTCATATGTGATGTTTATAGCTGTGATATTTGCACTGTTTTCAGGCTAAAAACTTGTTTCTACTTTTCAATAATCTTTTGTTTCAGCTCACATATGGTACATACATGATTTAATGTATGGTATGGTACTGAATAAAAAGGCAGCAAGCAGCTGTATGCATCTGAAGAAAATTGTCCAGCTGTTACTTTAGTTTGGCTATTGATAAACTGGTTTAATTTTAGGGAGTGAGTGTTACTCTTTGATTTGGCTTTTCAGTGTAAATCAGCAGTATGCTAAAAGGAGGTGAAAAGTGCTGTTTGGGAGAGACGGCTTGTTTTTGTAAATGGTATTAAATGCAAACTGCCCATGCTGTGTGTATCAGAACTTTTGATAGGATAATGTTGTGTATTTGACCATCCATGTTACAAAGAACATAGAATATTTGGAAGAAGTGTTGGTGTTTGATTATTGTGTTTGAATGCAATGCAGTGCAGTATTACATGTGTAAGTTCACTCGTGTGTTTTTGTCCAGTGTTTATCAAGACACTGTCATCATTGAATTGTTATTACTTGCAGGATCTTCAGACAGGCTACTGAGCATTTGTTTTGGACTGGCATGCGTCTGGCCAGATTAGTAATTTCATTTTTTTAAAGACAAGCATATGGAAAAGGAGACACTCTTGGTGCAGTTAGACAAGACTTGAGAGATGATGAGGGGGAAGAAAAGATGAAGGGTAATTGGGATGGGGAACCTGGAACAAGAAGAGGAGTATGTGACAGTCGGTCCCTTGGAATGAGATGTTGCGGCCCATCGTATGTACTGTGTTGATTTATATGTATGACTAATTGTTTTCGTTCTGGCCGCCCCCCACAGGTGCATCCCGGGGATTTGGTTTTGTGGAGTTTCAAACCCAATCAGAGGCACAACGCTGGATGGATCTCAATCAGGTTTTAACGATACCAGTCTTGTCTGAGTTGATTTCATTTTATGCTTTATTCATATGTACCATAAGTATGCTCTTTGTCGTATCTTATAGGACAACCCCTCCGTCAGTCTTGGACAGGGCTTCCTTTTCGTTTTAAATCATATATATATATACATATATATGTATTTGTATAAAAAAGAAAATAAAGAAATGAAGGAATCAAATACTCGACACTCCTGTGTTCATAAACCATCCATTTCTCGGTTTCAAAAGGGGTGTGTTTTTAGTTGTCCATCTTCTTGAGAAAAGAAAATGTTGGGTGTGTTTTTAGTTGTCCATCTTCTTGAGAAAAATTCAGTTGGTTTAGCTAGTGGGTGATGCTTCAGGTATTACAAGTTCAGAAAGTGCATCTTAAAGATTGCACTTGCTCATAGATTTCTCAGTGTTGCTTTCAGGTGATGAGGGGAATTTGCAACTGGGAATAACTGGCACCATATCTTCTGCTTACATTACATAGGTGAATTTTTCATCTACCAACAGAATTCAGTGTAGTCTACCTGTAGCAGCTGCTGAGTCTCTTCTTTCAACGATTTTCTTTAGTTGATGTTGACTGATTTAGTCATAAAAAGAAGGAGGGAAGATTTTGTCTTCCATTATCCGTTTCAAATGGCAAAATGATAGATGGTCATTAAAAACAATATGGCAGAAAAAGACACATTTCCAGAGTTGGGGAAAACATTGATTATTTCAGGTTGAAAACTTTAAAATGAATTTTCCAAGTCTTGACCACACTGAAAAAGTGCTTGGCCAGGCCCACACACATACACACACCTAGAGTGAATTGTTCTCTGGATCATGATTTTAAGTGTTTAAGTGACTTTTTTTTTGACTTGCCTAAATGATAAAGAATATGACAGTCTATACAAGTTTTTGAGAGTCATTTGTCCTTGAATTTGGAAGACCCCTTTTCAAGGCTTAAAAAAAGTCTTTGAGATCTAGACACCTCAGAGTGTTCAGTAGTGCCTGAAAATGAAGACTGAAGGAGCAGTTTTTATTTGGATAAGGAAAAAAACAAGATTATGGAGAGTGGATGATGTATGTATTTAAACAGAATAAATACGTCCGTCATTCTCTGTAATTTCATTTTGTATATGCCGAAAGTGTCCACTTCTCTATTGTCTTTTACTTACTAGATTCAGTTGAAAGGTCCTTGGAAATTTATGTTTGGAAATTTATGTTATGGCTGATTTATGTTTTCCTTCTGTAAAAAAAAAAAAAAAAAAAATCCTGGAAGCAACACTTTTGGGAAACATTTAATGTATTCCAAGTAGCTGGCGTTTGATCTTTTTGAAGGTCTCAGAACTTGTAGTGAATGTCGAATTTCTATCATCCAGTGCATGTCAGGAACTTGTGAGTAGAAAATCACCAATTTCACTTTCTCTTTGGCTCATCTGACCTTGCTTAAATTGATTCTCTCTCTTCACCCTACCCCTCTCCCCCCCCCCCCTTTCTCACCCCGGTTTGTTTGTTTTTTTTGTTTTTTTTTTTAAACCTACACATAAGTAGTCTCTTAACCCTCATTTTTCTTTCACAATTCCAAACATTGAACAAATCTTTGCCGTTAGACAAGATTTATGGAACCATTAGTACAAGCAAAGTGTCCTTGTATTGACAGATTTGATTTTGAGCATGCAGGACAGATCATTGGTGGCCACCTTTTTTTTTTTTTTCCCAGCTTCAATAAAAAGGATAGCCTATAAATTAAAAGTGTAGTAGTCGGTCTTATGCATTGTCATCACACCCCATGGCTATGGTGTTTGCTTGTTTGTATGTCGTTATGTACTGGGGAAAAAAAAAAACATCTTGGACACTTTTTTTTTTGGTTTTGTTTTGTCGAACATGTTCAGATGCAGCTGATAGGGGACAAAAGGGGTGTAATCATGAACTATATATGCTGGGTTTACTGTGTTTTCATTTCTACACGAGTGGAAGGAAGAGAGACACTGAAAGACTGATCCGGTGGCACAGAAATGACAGAATAGAACACTGAACTGTAATTTGATGTTGCATCTGTGCAGTTCTTGTAAGCAGACAGACTTTATGAAGAACAAAAGAATGATATTGCATCTCTGCAGTTCTTGTAAGCAGACAGACTTTATGAAGAACAAAAGATTGATGTTGCATCTCTGCAGTTCTTGTAAGCAGACAGACATTATGAAGAACAAAAGTATCAGTAGGCTGAAGGGGAAAAAGATGGTGAAAATGGAACAATATTCGGTCAAAGACATTTATGTTGGGCCAGTTGTATTACTCAGAGATGTCCTAGCAGTATAACTCGGTAAATCCTGAAGATTAAACATAACAATCCTCTTTTGGTTCTCTCAGCAGGACAAACTTTCAAAAACTTATTCTTCAGATTGACCATATTTCATGGTTGAATGTTGTGAAGATTTTATTTTGTCAAAAAACTATCCCAAGATGTGTGATTTTGATTGAAAGAAACGCAGGTAGCCAAGTCACGTAATAAAACAACAGCTGAAATTGGTTCACTTGTTTTTGTGACACGTGTAACTTTTTGTTTGTTAACATTGTTGTTCATGCACTTCTTTTGGCATAGTGACAAGAGTGCGATGTCTCAGTTGCACATCAGACCAGCTTTCACCGTGCTAGAAATCTTATGGAAATTTAAGGAACTTGGGTGGCAGGAATGTTTCTTTTCAGATGGATCAATATGTTTGATGGCTATGAAACCATTGTAATCGGAATTCATCATGAAGGAAACTTCAATCATTCAAAAATAAATGTTTTCATTTTGTCCTCAAATTCTGCCTGAATATAGACATATATAGTTTGAAGCTTCACTTGAACAAGTGCTTGATAATTAGTGATAGATAGATTGTGTTTCATTAGGTGTGCTGCCATACACATATGTTTCTGTGATGACTGACAAAGAAATGAAAGATAGGGATGAGGAGACCGAACTGTGCCGTACATCTCCCCTAGCAAGGGAGAAGCGGTGGTCAAAATGGAAAATGAGGACAGAAGCAGAGGATTCAGCAGACAAACCAGTCCCCTGAGGGGAGGTGTAGAGCATATTAAGGAATCCCCCTCTTCCTGGTCTGTGTCTCCTCACTTGGAGTTGCCTTCTGAGCAAAGCCTCTCAAAAAAAACCACCCATCTGTTTTTTCACTGGCGCAAGGAATGGCATTGGGAGGCAGGCAGGCAGGCTTGGGCACTCTCACTGGGTTGTCAGCGTTAGTCAGGCAGGTGAAATGCCTGCCATGTGGATGAAGGGATACTAACTGCTGCCTGTCTTTCGACAGGGGGAGATCGTGGTATCAGGACACGCCTGAGCATGTACTACAGTGCTCCCCGCGTCAACAGAGAGTCCCGGGACCAGGCTAACAAGATGGACTGGATGTGCAAGGTGAGAGTGCAGCTTATCATTCCATGGTTTCAAGTTTTAATCCTCATCATTTGGGAAACGTGCCAGTTCCTAGCCCACCTTTAGGCAACAAGAAATGTGCTGTCTTGTAAACCCCCCCCCCCCCATCCCCCCCTCCTTTTTGTTCGGGAAATGCATGTACCTGTACCACATAGATGGCTTTATTCAAGTGAGAACCATAATCTGTGTGTAATTATGACAGAGTTTAGTGAATGACATTGGATTATGCGGTGATGCAACAACACATTTTGACAATAGCACATAGATGGCCTTAGTCAAATGAGAGGCACAAGCTTTGCAATTATAACACAGTTTAGTGAATGACATCATTGGATTCAGCAATGGTGCCGTAACAATTTGACAGTAGCACATAGACGGCCTTATTCAAATCAGAAGCACAAGCTTTGTAATTATAACACAGTTTAGTGAATGACATCATTGGATTCAGCAATGGTGCATCAACATTTTGACAGGAGATGACCCTGCATTTGAGTGAAAAGTAATTTGGGTAACTGTTAGGAAAATTAGAGGCTGGTGGCAACGCCAAAGTTTTGAGCAGAGGCAACTGCAGTACTGGCATGAGTTTTAACAGATGAAGCTGATTTATTCAGAAAAATAGCTAGTGATGAAGTTCAAAGAGTGTTTCATGATGATTCTGTGCAGAAGTTAATGTATTTAGATTTTTCGCCAAACTGTCAAAGATTGACATTGACGAATCTGATTTGGCCAAGTTGAAAATCGATCAGCTGCCAACTGAAAGTGTGTGTGACTAAGCCCTGTCTTTTTTCAGTGTAAACTTGCAGTTCTTAAAAGATTTATTTGGAAATGCTGAAAAGCAGCAAGATTATTGTTTGAATGGGCATTTTTCTTCTGATTGAAATATACTAACTGTATGCAGTTATATTGGTGATAAGCTGGTGAGAGTTGGCGGGGGGTTTTGAATTGTGGTCCAAGGTCAGAGGTGAACTGTGGAAATCTTCTTTAAATGTGAATTTTGTTTGATTCAAGAAAAAAACTGTCGCTTGTAAGCATTAAACTGAAAAATCAGGGTGACTGATGGACCAGTTTCAGTGTGATGATCATGTTGTTGATCAATTCACTTGTGTAAGCAATAGATGGTTCTTATTGATTTAAAAAAATCTTTATATATTTATTATCTTGCTGTTTTACTTCTGTCCTGTAGTCTTAGATGCTGAAATAATGTGCAGACCATGATTCATCCTTATCAAACTTGACGTTTTTACGTGACTGACTCAGTTAAGAAAATCTTATATAATTACATATTTGAGCTGGGATCAAGAATGTTATTTTGGTAATGAAAAGAAAATCTTTTATCTGCATGTTATTAGCGTTTGTCATGCATTTAAAATCATTCCGTAACTGCTATGATTGTTCTCTTTACTGGCAAATTTTCACATTCAAGTACTGATGAAGCTTCTATATTTTTTGAATAGTTGCGTTTTTTTTTCATCATTTTATAGAAGATTTATATTCTGAGTCCAGTCCTATACAACGCATAACCTAAGAGCAAAGTAATGAACAGTATTTAATGAAGGGAACTTGAAACTGACCAGCACTCTGGAAAAGACTCGAGTTAGGGGCCTGAAAGGCACTTAGGGCTCTCAGTTCAGAGGCTGGACTTTGAAAAAGTTGCTGGAGGTGGAAAATGGGATAAATGAAAAATACTTCTAAGATGATTGTCCGTCTTCCCTCACATCAAACAGAGTGACAACAATTCCTTTCACACTTAGCCACATGCTGTAGATGGTATGAAAGTTGTCAGCTCCAGTTTTTTTTTCACTTGATGTGAGCAAGCCAGTCCATTGTACTTAACTAGAAGTTATCACAGAAGTTGTTTAGTGAAGCAACAATTATCGTGTGATTGACATTTGTTCTGGTTCTGTTTCAGTGTGGAGCTCACAATTTTAAAAGGCGTGACTTTTGTTACAAGTGTAATATAAATCGCCGATTTGCAGAAGGTAAGAAATGTGAGATAACTCCAGTGCACAGATGGGGGAATAGTGTTACAACTCCAGTACACTGATGGAATAGTGTTACAACTCCTGTGCACTGATGGGGGAATAATGTTACAACTCCAGTGCAGTGATGGGGAAATAACGTTATAACTCCATTGCACTGATGGGGGAATAGTGTTATAACACCGGTGCACTGATGGAATAGTGTTACAGCTCCAGTTCACTGATGGGGGAATAATGTTACAACTCCAGTGCAGTGATGGGGGAATAATGTTACAACTCCAGTGCACTGATGGAATAGTGTACTGCTCCAGTGCACTGATGGGGGAATAGTGTTACAACTCCAGTGCATTGATGGGGGAATAATGTTACAACTCCAGTGCACTGATGGGGGGGTAGAGGTTGGGGAAGGAAAAGGCGAGCAAGCAATCAGGGGAGAAAAAAAACCAAGAACCAACCAAACAAAGAACCTTCAGATAACTACATGGACACATTGACATTGTTTTTATTTCAGATCCGCTGTGTGGTGTGACAGAATTAGACCCAGCTACCCATGTGGGCAAGAATCCTTGTAACAGTAAGTCGTTATTACATGGTATGTTTATGTAGAGAAGTCAAACATCCTGAGTGTTAGAAGAGGTGTGGACATAAATTTTAAAAGACCAGATTTCAAGAGCAGTTAGTTAATTAAAGTACTTTTGTTTTCTCCTGTAATCTCCTTGACATGCAGTTGAAAGCAAGGATACATTAATTGTAAGTTTGGAAAAAAAGAAATCTAGAACAGCTGTTAAATGATCAGTTCAGATCATTTCCATGTTAAATTTTATTGCTGACATCATTAGGGTGAAAAATGATTTGTTCAGGTCATTCCATGTTAAATCTTATTGCTGACATGCTTTTTATGGTGAAAATTTTATTTTGTTTTATGTTTATCATCGAAGTACAGAATAGTATGATGACACTTGGGATATACGTTAGGCTAAATGCTTTAGTTTTTGTGTTCGAAAGTCTGCTTTTTTGTTTCTTTTTTTTTTTTTTTTTTTTACACATGCTGCAGGCCTAAAAATGGAGTGTGTCTACCTGAACAAAATATAGTGCTAAAGAAAACTGCTTGTAATTGTGAAATGCTGAACAGTGAGTATAGAGATGAAAAAAACTACTTGTGAAATGCTGAATAATGAGTACAGAGATTAAAAAAACTACTTGTGAAATGCTGAATAACGAAAATGTGTAATGCCTGTTGATGCACTCAGCTCTGCTGTTCCGTGATCTGGATGCCCTAACAACAGAGCAGGGAGTACTTCAGGCCATTGCCGCCCTGACGTCAATGGCCATCAAAAACACGCAAGTGATCCGTGATGACATGGGCACTTCATTGTGCTTTGCTTTCTTGGAGCTGAACTCGGTGGCATCGGCCAAACAGCTGCATGACTTCCTGCAGGCCATCAACCCACCGCTGGCTGTGGACGGCAAGCAGGTGATGGTCAGCTACGCCAAGAACACCTACAACACATCGTGAGTGTCGCTTGATCATCAGTGCTTTACAGCTGGAGTAACAACTCCTGCGAGAGACATGAAGGGCTAAAAAAGGGGAAATTGGTTGGATTTGTAGAGGAAGGAAAAAACACACTTGAACTAGACCCTTGAGTCATGTACTTTGTCTTTTGCATGTGCCAAGAGTAAAAAGAAAACAGAAGGAGAGGAAAGGAACACATGGAAGGTTGTTCTAGTTTCAAAGGCACCTGAATTAACATTTGAATTTATACTCCCTGTAAAAATTTGAATAAACTGTTCAAAATAAAGTAACATATTTATGCCTCACACTAAAAACATTGGTATTGTCATGGGCTGTATGCAGAAAGAATAAAAACCTAAGCAAAAGTGGTTAGTAGAATTTAATTTATTGGCTGTACACAAACATGTGAAATGTTATTGAGACCGGTCGATGTTAGGAAGGAATAAAAAAAAAAACAAAAAAAACCCCAAAAAACCCCCTGATATCCTGTTCAAACCAAAGGACCTCAGCATTGTCAGCCTTCCTCATGCTGTTTATGTGTCTCAAACCAACACAGTGCACTGGCATGTTTTAACGTGGGAGAGGATCACGCTTGCTCTCTTCGTCTGTCTGTATTTGGTGTATTCCCACCATACCACCAAAAGAGACTAATCTTAGTATTGTAAAGTTTGACTTGGCATTACTGAAAGTTGATTAGATTGTTGACTGTATTGTTCATTATTCACACATACAAGTAAACTTCCGAGTTGTACGTTATACGCACATATATGTACTCTGTGAAAATTTATAAGAAATGGATATCTTTTTAACACATGCCAAAAAAAGTCAAGTTGTTCATTTCATAAACTCAGTTCAAGACCTTGCATACTTTTTCATTCTTTCTTTGAGTAAAGTGTACCCCCCCCCCCCCCCCCCCCCCCCCCCCCCCAAGGTGGGGTATTAATTTTCACATCATCATTGTGTTCATACGTTTTGTCAAGTGAAAATTGAATTGTGTGAAAAATTATGATAAAAATGAAAGTAATGTTATCAAATAATCTTGTAGAGAAGTGTGATTATTGTAATTACATTAGTTGTCTTGAGACAGAAAAATGGTCTGGGACCAGCACTAAGGGGTACAAACTGAGTTTTAATGTTAATGAAATTCATCTCAAAACAGTTAACATCTGCATACAGACAAAAATATTTGCAAAGTCTGACAAAGCTCACTGTCAGTTAATCTTCTCCATGAAGTCGAACATGTCTGAAAAAATAAATTAAAAAAAATCTGAACAAAAACCACAATCATGCTTGGCTTCTTGAAATGGTTAGGTTGCACAGCTTTTCAGGTTATATTGTGATATGCTCTTTGTTCAGCGGACTATTCACAGCATGTTGTTTGTATCAGGTGCACCTGTTTTTGACAGCAATTTTCAGATCTTGTTCTGAGGTGGGAGGGACCCCCTAGTGTTTCATTGATTTTGTATCTTTGCCATTCCTCAGCCAGGAGTTCTGAGTAGGAAAACATTTTCTGATGAAAAAGATGTCTTCATTTTTGAGATCTTTTCCTTGCAAGAACTGGCTTCTTGTTCTCATCCTGTTTGATCAATTCCAGTCAAAAGAAATGAGATTTGGTATGGGCCAAATTATAGACAGATGACAAATTGTCTTTCAGTCAAGGATCAGAAGTTGACATCTGTGTCAGAGTCATTGTTTTGTTGTGATTTTTCAAACAGCAAAATGTCTTTTCTTTTATTCATCAGCTCCTGTGAGAATTTCAGGTCATGAAAGTTTGCACTCGCACTCGCGCGCGCACGCTCGCACACGCACACACACACACACACACACACACACACACACACACCTTTGTTTGCGAGTATAGATACATACACAAACTGTGACATTTATAGAATTGAACACACACTCTATTTAAATATACCAGGTATGGTTTGTTTTGAGGTTCAGGAAATGTGTCTATTGTGATTGTGATGGTGTTTGATCTTTTATTTCAGGCTAGATATTATCTTGAAAGCGCAACAGGTTGGTACAAGTTTGATCTTTCGTGAGTGTGTTGAAAACGATGAGTGGATATCCTTTTGGCGTCATATGCTATACCATGTCAGACCATAGCATTCAACGGCAGTTGGTTAGCTCTGCCAGGCCGAAATTTTTTGTGGCTAATGCAGCAGTAAGATAGTCATGTGACGCCCACCCTACTTCCGCCGTAGGAAGAAAGCCGGTGTCCGCATCCTGCACCTTATTCATCTTCAGCCTGCAGCCTAAGCAAGATATGTCTTGTGTTCTGTCTCGCCTATACTTCTGCTTTGTGTAAAGATTGCTTGTGTGTTTGCTTCTTATTCAGTTGTGGCTTGCGCTAAACCCTGGGTACATTCTCCATCTGAGGCTCTTGGTTGGCGAGCCCTTCATTTATTTTCACGCTTGTCGTGATTGCTCTCGCCCACTTTGTTTCAATCATCGTATTGCTCTCACAACTTTGTTTTGTCAGTGCCAGTTCCCCAGATTGGCACTTTCTCGGTGTATCGCATCCCCTCCTAGAGGGAATGCATCCTCATTTATTCATTTTTACCAGTCCCTCTGCTTGCGCATTAGTTTGTTTTTTTCACTCTCGCGCTCCCCTAGCGCTGCCCTGGTAAATTAACTTTGATGACCGAACACTCATGTCCTTTGGGCCGCCATCTTTCTCTTCTCGCTGGTCGTCTTTTCCGCCATCTTGCCTCACCTCATGGTCATCCGCGTACAGCGTACCTGGGATTAGTGTACGGAGTTTCCCCTTCACTTTTCAATTGAACCTTATTGTACTAGTACACATCGACGAGTTTCTCCCGATCTAGCAGTACGCATTATTAGTGTTACTAGTATGGGTAGATCGAGTTTTCAGTCGATTACTCAGTCCCCTATAAGGCGACCGAGTGACTTACGATTTATCGCCCAAGTATTATCGGTGCTGTATTTATCAGTGCTGTAGCACAAGGCCGATCGAGTTTATTTAATTTTTCTCAATCGACCGACTTGTCTCCAATTTGTGGTCATGTGCTACGTGTTTGCTCTGCCACCATAGCCCATACATGGTGAAGGACAAAGGCGGTTCGAGCCACTTCAACATTCAGAAGTCGCTCATATCCCCGGAGGGCCCGCGTGTCGATTCCTCAGAGCAATCCATTCTTGCTATGGAAGAACGTACGGCCGGTGTAGAGGGGGGCTCCACGGAGGGGACGCACGACTATACCTCCTCTACCGACTGGCGGACACACGATCGCTGCGTCCAAAGGCCAAAAGGCAAGCTGCCATCCTTTCAAGGCTCCCCTAAGAGGGCAAAGCTTTTGTAAGAATTCTGATCCAAATTCTCCCCCCCCCCCCTTATCGACCAGCTTAGCTTCTTCCCTTCCGACGCACAGTGATACTTCTTTCTTTCATGCTGAGTCACGCGACCCTCGGCTCCCGGGGAACTTTGCTGAGGCGCGGACCAGCATGGGTGATGGGACGCATTTGGAATCACCGCCCGTCACTCGCCTATATGAGCCTTGTGCCACTAGTCTTCCCCCAGCTAAAGGCACGCAGGCTCATGACGCTGTCTCCCACCATGCACAAGTGCAGCCAACACTCCTGCATGAGGAGCATCCATACTCCGGAACTGGACTTGTGCGATCAGGCCATGGGACGGCCCCGCAACTGTCCATAACTCGGGCTTATGGTCAGCTGTGGGACAGCCCCGGAACTGTCCATAACCATGGGTCTCAGTCGCAGGCACAGCTTCGCCCAGACCTGTGTCGCTCAGACCCCCAGTGGTCGACCAACCCCGATCGACCGTCGTACTTTCCCCTAGGGGTACAGGACATTGGGGAGCAGACTTATTCCGCACCCTGCTTGGGCAACATCTGTGGTCCTGTTCCTCTGGGGGGGAGGATCCACCAGTGGGACCATGGGTAACCTGACCAATCCCACCCAGGGGGTGGCCACGGCACCGCAGCCAGTCCAATCACACACAGGTGGTTATGGGGCTGGGCTGCTGTGTCCTATTCCGCTCCCCCTGTTACACAAGGGACCTCCAGGGATCCCATCAGGGAGGTGTATGAGGCTGCACTCCCCGGGGCGGGTACGACAGGCCATGCCCTCTCAGACACCCCTCCCCCTGGTGTCTCAGGTTACCCTGGCCCCCGAGGAGATTCTGCCTCAGGGCCGCCACAGCCCGCCTGCCTCCTCCGGGACTGGTGGCTCTATGCACCCAAGAGGGACCATTGGCTCAGATCTGACACTCAACAACACGACCAGCTCCACGGTCGGATGTGGCATCTAGCCTCCTCAAACTGGCTCGACCTCCCTCCATCTCCCTCCCTCTCGGGCGCTGTCCGATCGGCAGGACAGGCTCCCCCCCTGAGTCCGGCCGTGGATCATGGAGCCACGAGGGACCCACCCTCACGTTTCCCCACCCCACTACCCAGCTAGGGCGGGACCCTTGCGCACCCCTTCAGTTGCCTCCTGACGAAGGTTCTGCCCAACCTTTCCAGGAACACGACCACCCAGAGTCTGAGGATGAGGAAGAAAAATCCTTCTCTTCATCGTGCAATGTGTTCATCCTAGAACAGTGGCGCCCAGACCTTGTTGTGAGGGAGTCCCCACCCTCCGACAATGTCCTTTCCTTTGCTAGGTATGCGGGGCCACCCCCAGCCCAGCGATGAAACCCAAGATTGTCGCAACTGAGACACTGACCTCTATCTGGAAGGGTCCGGCAACTTGTGCCAGGGGTACTAGGGCCCCGGATGGTACCTCTCTCGGGGACCGCAAGAAGACCAAGTCGCCTCCCTGTTCTCCGACAATCCAGTGACCAGGGAAATGCTATTTCCCTGGCAGACTACTGGCTTATTCCCCATCTGGCCCCCCCTACCTCCGCCACAATCTCTGTGAAGAACCTGACGGAGTGGGACCGGGTAGCCAGAATGGGGATCCTGCACACTACTGCTGGACATGTCTTTCTTGACATGCTTCTGCAGCGGCGGAGGAGCTATGGTTGGAGTAGGACGGCGCCGTCCTAGTGTCCTCTGACTCGGGCTCTCTGAGACACACCAGGAGACGGATTCTCGCCTGTTTGGCGACCCCCTGATGCGATTCCTGATCAACAAGATGTCGCATCACCTTTCGGCTGCGGCGGACAGTGCAGCCAGGAACCACTTCAGTTGTTTACTGGCCGTAGAGATGCTGTGCTGTCACGGGCCAAGCTCTCCCCAGCACGGAAGGCGGCGGCCTTGCAGTGCATCCAGGAGTAGGACCAGTTTGCTCTTCGGCGACTCTTCGACTGCGGTCATATCACACTCGGTCGAAGAATGCAAGCAGGCAGCATCATTTGCGGCCAGGCCCCCTCCTTGCCCTGCTAGGCCCCCATTGCGTTCCTCCACCGCCTTTCCAGGCCCCAGCCCTATCCTAAGCAGTCACCAACTTGCGCCGCACGGCCTGCCAAGCGCCCTAATAACCCGTCTAGGCCGAAGTCGAAACTCTCCCAGCAGAATTTTTGGTTCGGCCAACAGACACAGCCTTGGAGGTGCTCATTGGGGTCTTGCCCACGGGAGACCTGGAACAGGGTGAACATTTACATCTAATCCCACCTCCTGTCCCACCAACCCCCCCCCCCCCCCCCCCCCCCCCGGCCCCTTGGCCCCTCTGGCGGGCAGCCTAACCTAACATGCCCATCAGTGGAGATGTATGGGCCTCAGCCCTTGGATAGTGGCGGTTTTAAATGAAGGGTTCTGCCTGCCTTGGGCCCATGAACGCCCCCCTCTGATCCTCCCCCCCCCCCCCCCCCCCCCCCCCCCCCTTCTCCAGCGAACCCTCCCCGGTCCAAGCAGAGGCGCTTCGCCTGGAAGTCTAAGAAACTCCTCCAGAAAGGGACCATCACGGATATTTCTCATCCCAACGGATTTTATTCCCACGTCTTTGTGATCCCCAAACCCTCAGGAGGATGGAGGCCCATCCTCCACCTCTCTGCCCTCAAGTTCCTCAGACCCATCAAATTCAAGATGGACACTCCGATGCAGATCAGAGACTCCATCCACCATCAGCTTTGGGCTACCTTTATAGATCTGAAGGACGCTTACTTTCAGATCCTGATGCACCCCATCCCACAGACGATACCTCCGGTCGTCTGGCAGGGTCAGGTGTTCCAGTTCAAAGCTCTCCCCTTTGGCCTCTCCCTGGCACCCTTCCTCTTCACGAAGGTGGTCAAGGAGATGGCCTCCCTGGCCAGACAGGAGGACATTCGCTTCCTGGTGTACCTGGACGACTGGCTCATCCTGGCTCCCTCCCACGCCCAATGCCAAGCCCACACCACCCACCTCCTGAGCCTCTGTTCCACACAAGGTTTGTCACCAACCTCAGCAAGTGCGAACTCAACCCCAGTCAGCGGTTCTCCTTTCTGGGCATGAGTTTCAACACAATCTCCATGCAGGTCTCCCCATCCCCAGAGAGGTCCGCCCGCATAGTGGACCTCATCTCCTGCCTCCGCGGATCATCGCGCATCTCGGCCAGAACCCTGACCTCTCTTCTAGGGAAGATGGAGTCCCTCTCATCCCTCATTCCCCTAGGCCGGGTCCCCAAACGCCAGCTCCAAAGGGAGTTCCGTCGTCATTAGTCTCAGACCTCCGACCGCTGGGATCAGAGACCATTCCCCTTGGGCCTGTTTCCATTGGGCTATGGAGGAGTGGCTCAACCCCTCCACACTAACCCCCAGGGTTCCCATCTCCCTCCCAACTCAGTCCCTGGAACTCTACACTCTGGGGCGCCCACTTGGAGAACAGTCATGCCTAGGGAGTGTGGGACGCACAGACTGCACGTGTCCACATCAACGTCCTGGAGTTGGAAGTGGTCAGGCTTGCCCTCCTCCGCTTCCACCCCAGATCTTGCACCGACTTGTTCTCCTCCTCACGGACACCACTTCGGTGGCTTGCTATGTCAACGGGGGGGGGGGGGGGGGGAGGGCTCCATTGGCCTCTCTCTTCGGACAGAGGCCCTCCTCTGCTGGTGTCACGCACAGGGAATCACCCTTCACACGAGAGACACATAGCAGGGACCTGCAATATCCTGGCAGACAGACTCCCTCAGCCGGTGCAGGTCCCTCCTGCGCACAGAATGGACCCTCAGCTAACCCTTACCATGGTGTGGGAACATTGGTTCAGGCCCATGGTCGACTTCTTTGCCACCTGATTCAGCCATCGTCTGTCAGTGTATGTCTCTACCGTCCCCGATCCCCAAGCATATGCAGTCGACTCTCTCTCTCCTTCCCTGGTCGGGCTTCATAGCATACACCTTTCCTCCCTACCCAATCCTCCACAAGGTGATCAGGAAGGCAAGGTTGGAAAGACCCAGGCTCATCCTCATAACCCCGTGGTGGCCAACCCAGTCCTGGTTTCCGGACCTCAGGTCCCTCACCCATGTTCCCCCCCTCCATTTGAACACTTGGTGGGACATGCTCAGGCAACCCCGCTCGGGTTGCCCTCACTCCAACCCCCAGATGCTCCGCCTGCACGCCTGGCTTCTGTGCCAGCCCAACTGCGAGCACATGCCCCTACCTCCCAGACGGACAGAACTCAGTCCGTCCTAAACATACTTATGGGGGCAGGGCCCTCGCAGGCCTACGGGACCTTGCGATGGCCTTGTGCAGGGCCAGCACTGGGTCCCTGTACAATTACTGATGGGAGAGATGGGTCTCCTGGTGCTCAGACAACTCTTGTCACCCATGATCACTCTTCCAATATCCAGATAGGCAACTTTCTATCTTACCTATCCTCCTCTCTTAAGCTCTCTGCTAGCTCCTTATGGGGTTACAAGTTGGCTATCTGCACCACTGTTCGCCAGCTCGGCGGACCCTCCTTTGAGAATGACTTCCTTCTCAGAGAGATCTCTAGGGGGGTGGCTCTACACGTGAATCTCCGTCCCCTAGGTGCATTCCCCTTTGGGACCACTTTATTGTCCTGGATGCTCTTAGAAAACCCCCTTTCGAGCTTATCGCCACCCTTCCCTTAGACCCTCTTTCCCTGAAGACCCTCTTTCTCCTCGCCCTGGCTTCAGCCAGAAGGCGAAGTGAGATTCATGCCCTCAGTGGGGACCCCAGAGACATCGCCTTCCACAGGGACGGCTCTGTCTCTTGAAAGTTTCTTCCCGAATTCTGAGCTAAGAATCGGGAACTGGATACTGCCTCGCCCTCCTTCATCATCCGCTCACTGGCAGATATCCTAGGAGGAGGGGAGAGCGGGAGACATGGACCTGTGCCCTTCCAGGTGTCTGAGACACTGCTGGGAACGCTCGCGCCCCAGGTGCTCCTCCAGAGACGTCTCCTTATTTCTATCACCCCCAATAATAAGAAAGACATCTCGGCTGGCACTATCTCAAGGTGGTTTTCCAAGATGGTGAGATCTGCCTACGCACAGGCGTACAGGATCTCCCCGTCTCATCTCCCTGGGGCTTCCCGTCTTATCTTCCTGGGCCCATGAGGTAAGGGCGCTGGCCACTTCCGCAGCGTTTCCTACTGGAAGCAGCCTACTTGTGTGGAAAATCCCTATATAAACTTTTATTTAAGGGATATCTGCATGACCAGGCTGATGGTTCTGAAGGAATCTCCTTTGTGGCGGCTAATGCAGCTATATTGGTTAACCCCAAGAACCACTAGGGCACTCAGCCCTCCTCCGATTCCTTTAATTCTGCTATGGTCTGACATGGTATAGTATATCATGACGCCAAAATGGGGAGTTTTCGTTATACTCCGTTTGGCTAGTATACTTACCATATCAGACTCTTAATGCCTGCCCTACCTTCCCTTCTAGCGCCAAGGTTCTCGGGGTTACCTTGCGCACAGGCCTCACTGAATGAGGTACAGGAAGCAGACAGCGGCTTTCTTCCTTTGGTGGAAGTAGTAGGGTGGGCATCACGTGACTGTCTTATTACAGCATTAGCCACAAAAAATTTGGCCTTTTAGAGCTAACTGCCGTTGAATGCTATGGTCTGACATGGTAAGTATACTAGCCAAACAGGGAGTACAGTAAAACTCCCCTTGTCTGAAGCAGGTGAAAGATTATAAGCGGTATAGCTGAATTAAAACAAAAAAGGAAGTATAAGAAATAGAAAAGGTAGAAAGTATATTTATTTATTTGAAAGTGTCAGTATGTGTGTGCATGAGAGAGACATATAAACACAACATTAGTTGTTAGCTTTGAACTAGTATTTGACAGGTACAAATCAAAAGATGTTTGTCATCCTTTCAGTTAGATTTTTTTTTCTGATGTCAGTTTGAGTTTGAACAACTTTCCTGTTTTTACGTTTTGTTGTTGAGACAGCTGGTGTGTGTGTGTGTTTTTTTTTAATTTATTTTTTTTTTTTTTTTGCATGATTCATGGTAGTCTGCTGAGGCCTTGAGGAAGAAGTAAATAATATTCAAACCCGCCATTCCTGATCTTTATCTATAATGATAAATATGATCTGTAATATAGAAATATACAACTCTTGGAATATTCCATTATGTATAAAAACTTCCCATTTCCTGAGTTCAGAACAGTTTTTGTGATTGCTGTGCCATTATTAGTACTTAAAGTATTGATAAAAGCTTCTGTTTCCTGTGCATGTACAGTTGTTTTGTTTTTTTTTTTTTTTTTTAATGATGCAGATGTGATGTCTGAATGAAACAGATGTTCCCTTGAGACTGATGAAAGTGAGAATGACATCAGCAAAAGTCATTTACAAAAGAAAGCATTGCAGAGTTTCCATGAGAAACAATACAAAAAGAAAGTTTCCTGAAAAACTGTACAGAAATCTATCCAGTTTCACAGATGAGTGAGAAAGTTGTTTATTGCACTGTCTGTAGTTGTGATTTATTTGCTGTTGAAAAAGTTGTCTTGAAACTTCTGAAGAGCATTCTGGGGGCAAAGAGAGGCCTTGCCTGTAAGGTAGATGAAATATTTTTGTGTAAAAGCTATGATGCACTTGTTGGAACATACAAAAGATATTCAGATTGTTAACTCCCAAAGTGCTTTGTGGGTGTTTAAGAGCCTGATTTTGGAATGTGCTGGACCTGCATTGGAGGGAAAAGAAAGAGACGATATATCGTGGGACAACGGTCAGGAATGTGCTTGAGAATGCATGGTGTGCAAGATACGGAGTTGAGCACATGCAGACTGGATGATGAATTTCAGAGTGTGGGTTTTATGTTGCAGAAACTGGCCCAGAACCAGTACTATTTGAACTACAATAATTACTATGGCCAAGGCCAGGGCCAGGATAGCAACAGTCAGTATTACAACTACTACTATGGGTCGCAGCAGACGTCAGCAACCTCCACCACCACCAGCACTACCACCCACAGCCCCAGGTCAGTAGAAAGAGGACAATGGCATTGTTTAGGCTGCTGATGTTTGTCTTGATCCTGGTGGAATGGTTCAGCTTGCGACACTGGGGAACTGTTATTGGAAGGCAGTGTAGATCAAGTTTAAGAGAGCCAGGAATAATGTTTAATGCCATTAGAATTTGAAAAATAAGAATTACTGGGACAACCATTAGCCTGTAATTTCTTTTCAGTTTAGTTATTGTAACTTGCAAAAATGATTCTGGCATGAGTGAATTATGAATGAACAGTAGCTAATTTGCTTTGACTTTACTACTAAATTAACTTTGTGTATAAGGTGAACAAGTTGACTGATTACGTTTACCAGAAGGCAGCCAAAGCACGAAATGGTCGTGTACATTGTACAGCTGAAATGCTGCCTCTAACCTGTTGAATATGGAAGATACAAAAGTTGACTGCAGGGTTCGTGGTGAAAATGAAATAATAATAAAGTTTATAAAAACCTTTTGGTGGTAGTTGAACCCCTTGGAAGATAGGATACTGACGTTTCAAGCCATAGGCCCGTTGTCAAAGTGAAGAGAAGAGGACAGTGTAGACAGGAAAGCATGTGAAAATTGGGTGAGAACATCTAATCATTAAGTTGGAGGGGGAAAAAAAAAAAAAAAATCACTGACCACTGTTCAGGTGTATTGAGAGCACACACACACACACACACACATACACACACACACACACCACAGTTCACACAAAAAACACAACACACACATGCGCACACCCCCCTGCCCCCCCCCACACCCCACACACATACCCACCTACCCCCCACACCCATGACACCCTCACCCCACGCCACGCCACCACACACACACACACACACACACACTAGGTATTCCAAGGTGATTTTTGAAACTGCCTAGAGTTGTTTAAAAGTAGTTTCATTTGAAAGAGCTCATTTTCTGAACACATGGATATAATAATTTATGTTCTTCTGATAATATTTGACGAAGATATGATTTTTTAAAGAAATTCTGGACTTAGAAAATTTTGCGAAAGTGGCAATTTGCTTCAGACCCCAACTTTGAGGTACCATAAATCCATTTCTGTGTTCTCAAATGAGCCCAGATTGTTCCTGGCTACTCTCATGCACTTATAGATAATGCCCAATTTTTTTCCTTTTGTCTTCTCTGAATAAATAGTCAACAGTGTAATGCTGAAGTTGGTTAAACACGCAATTTGCGCAAAAGGGTCACTTTTTACGTAAATTACACTTGTCTTTACATGTTCAGTAATTTGTATCTGTATGTTGTACAATGTTGTTTTATACCAAAATGATTTTAAAAAGCTTATAAAACACATATATAACACATTTTTGCAAGATCTTTCATACATAATTTTAATTATGCAACAGTAAAATATGGTCTTGTAAAGAACAGAAAGTATACATTTAACAGCTTTTTGGCCATCAAAAATATATTTTAACAGTTTTCAGTCACAATGATATGGTGCACAGTCTTTAAAAGTATATAATAACATATGGTTTCTATGAACTTCTCTGGGTCTTTTTTATTTTTTTCCCGACAGATAGTTTGTATTCAGATATAATTTTTGTGACTGTCTTTCTGTCAATATGTGCCATTGCTGTCTTGTTCAGTCTTTACAGCCAGTCAACAACAAAGCTTGAACTCCACCCCTCTTTGTTCCTCAAAGTTTCTAAAGTGACAACAACAGCATTTGTCACTTTGGTGTCACGTGGAATCTTCAAAAGCTCAGGTTTTTTCAGAGTTTTCCAACTGATGCCAGCTGAAGACAGAACATCATCAGTGTTATCCAAATCAACATCTTCATTTAGCATTGCTGAAAGTTCTTTAGCTGGCAGCTTCTCGGCCTTGAGTGTACAGCGCTGGATCACCCCTTTCAACCTGTTAATCAGGAAGCTGGTGTCGGGGGGAAAAGCCGAAGAAACCATTCTGCCACAGTGTCAAAAGTCACAGACTTCCCATTTTCAATTCGAAATCTGTCAAGCTGCAGTAACAGTCTATTTGTGCAGCTGGATATGGGGGGGGGGTTGGGTCTTCTTCCTTTACCAAACACCAAGAAGCAGCGCTTCAGTACTTTGTACTGGTCGTCCTCTGCAAAACACACACACACACACACACACACACACACACACACACACACATGCACACACACACACACATACACACACACACACACACACACACACACACACACACACACACAGAGTGCACATGCACACACCACATACAGTACACACACACAGTATGCACACACGCACACCACACACAGCATACACATGCATGCATGTGCACAGCACACACACACACACACACACACACACACACACACACACACACACACACATGCATACACATGTGTAACCATTGTGTTTACTAACAAGAAGGAGGCAAGTACAATTAATGATTATGTTGCAATTTTAGTGGGTAAGATTACTAAATTAAAAAATATAAACTACAGCAGAAAATATATGTCAGGAACATAAGAATGAAGAGCAGCAAATTACATTAGCAGCCCAGAAAGTTCTTCATTTATAACACTGAAGACTGTAGACCACATGCACACACATACCACATATTACGAAAAAAAAAAAAAAAAAAAAAGAAAAAAGATAAGATGAAAGTTTATTTTTGTGGGTCAGATTACCATGTGCTTGGGCAATTCTTACTACATTTAAATAAATAACTGCAAATTTATTTCAATAAACAAACTGAAATCAGCAGCAACTTTTTTTTTTTTTTTTTTTTTTTGCAAGGTCTTTGTGTTCTTGTGATGTTTATAGTGTGAGATGAACTCTCTTTGTGTGTGTGTGTGTGTGTGTGTGTGTGTGTGTGTACACATGCATGCATGCGCGCAAGAGAATCTACAGTTTTTAAAAGCAATGCATTCAGTGACTCCGTCGCGGCTGCGATCATCGCGGCCATAGCAGACGACACGTTCTGTTCAGGACCCTAACTTGGTCCAAGTCACACGTGACCTTTTCATAAGAAATACTGAAGAACTACAATGTAAATCATATTTTCATGACACAGGTTTTTTCAAATTGATGTTTCAATTACTTGATTACAATGTTAAAAATCCTTCCACAAAGCTGAAGATAAATACAGTCGATCGTGAAGTTGAAGTGTCGATTCAAACATAAGGCTCTCTCAGGTCACATGTTTTTAAAAAAGATTTTTAATACAATCGCGCTCTAAGTACACAAAATATAACTTATAGAATTTAGTAAATATATCGACTTACCTTTCCGTGTTGTTTCTAGCGCCGATTGTTGAAAATTCGGTGAAATAGTGTTGGATTTGTAAGCGATGACACAGATATGTCTGACTCTTGTCCGCCATTGTTGACATGCTTACAGTCTTCGAATAGTACCATCGGAAAGCCGCTCGGGGAGCGCGGCGCACAGTTTCGTATTTGTTTGACCCCAATTATTGGAAAGTGCGTAATATGAGCTTTATTTTGATATATTTTTGAACAGATTCGGTTCATAATTACGGATTTTATCATAATTTGAAGTTTTAAAACATAATTTTAAGGAACTTAACTAAATTTTTTCTATACCCTTACTGCATACGAAAATGAAGCTTGAAGTCTCCTCTACAACTCTGTATCAGTTTCATTGAGCTATTTGCGCACGCCGCGCTCCCCTCCTCGTCGAGGGAAGAAGGTGGGTGTAAGAACTTGTGTTCTGAAAGTCGCGACGGCATGCCTCCCGACCGCGGACAAGTACTTCTTTACAAGGTTGATAATTAACTTATTATGTTCTGTTAAATGATAAAACCTATCCAAAACGAAAGAAAAAAGTACTGCTAAATTGATTGGTTTTTTTTTATTGTCTAAATCGACCGTTTTTATGTGGTTTGCACAAGTTGAAAACAAGGAAAATTTCGCTCTCGCCTCAGACAGCCATCATGCAAGCTCAGGCTGCAAAAAAAGCAGCTGTGAGTATACTGGGTCAACGTGCTGCCCAATTTTACTCAAAGCATCTTCACATCGTGTGGGAGGATTATCCTCTGTACTGTTAGTGTTACTCTGGCACTTACACAGTGTGTTGATATTCTCTGTACAGAAAGTGTTACTCTGTCCTCTTCATACAGTGTGTTGACATTCTCTGTGCTTGTAGTGTTACTCTGTCCTCTTCATACAGTGTCTTGACATTATTCTCTGTACGTGTGTTACTGTATCCTCCCCTATGCAGTGTGTTGACATATTTCTCTGTACTGGAAGTATTACTGTATCCTCCAGTCCCCATACAGTGTTAACATTATTCTCTGTACTGGAATTGTTACTGTATCCTCCCCATACAGTGTAGACATTCTCTGTACTGGAAGTGTTACTGTATCTTCCCCATACAGTGTTAACATTATTCTCTGTACTGGAAGTGTTACTGTATCCTCCCCATACAGTGTTGACATTATTCTCTGTACTGGAAGTGTTACTGTATCCTCCCCATACAGTGTTGACATTCTCTGTACTGGAAGTGTTACTGTATCCTCCCCATACAGTGTTAACATTATTCTCTGTACTGGAAGTGTTACTGTATCTTCCCCATACACTGTTGACATTATTCTCTGTACTGGAAGTGTTACTGTATCCTCCCCATACACTGTTGACATTCTCTGTACTGGAAGTGTTACTGTAACCTCCCCATACACTGTTGACATTATTCTCTGTACTGGAAGTGTTACTGTATCCTCCCCATACACTGTTGACATTATTCTCTGTACTGGAAGTGTTACTGTATCCTCCCCATACACTGTTGACATTATTCTCTGTACTGGAAGTGTTGCTGTATCCTTCCCATACACTGTTGACATTATTCTCTGTACTGGAAGTGTTGCTGTATCCTCCCCATACACTGTTGACATTATTCTCTGTACTGGAAGTGTTACTATATCCTCCCCATACACTGTTGACATTATTCTCTGTACTGGACTATATCCTCCCCATACACTGTTGACATTATTCTCTGTACTGGAAATGTTACTGTATCCTCCCCATACATTACTGACATTATTCTCTGTACTGGAAGTGTTACTGTATCCTCCCCATACACAGTTGACATTCTCTGTACTGGAAGTGTTACTGTATCCTCCCCATACACAGTTGACGTTCTCTGTACTGGAAGTGTTACTGTATCCTCCCCGTACAGTGTTGACATTATTCTCTGTACTGGAAGTGTTACTGTATCCTCCCCATACACAGTTGACATTATTCTCTGTACTGGAAGTGTTACTGTATCCTCCCCATACACTGTTGACATTATTCTCTGTACTGGAAGTGTTACTGTATCCTCCCCATACACAGTTGACATTATTCTCTCTGTACTGGAAGTGTTACTGTATCCTCCCCATACACTGTTGACATTATTCTCTGTACTGGAAGTGTTACTGTATCCTCCCCATACACTGTTGACATTATTCTCTGTACTGGAAGTGTTACTGTATCCTCACCGTAAAGTGTTGACATTATTCTCTGTACTGGAAGTGTTACTGTATCCTCCCCATACACTGTTGACATTATTCTCTGTACTGGAAGAGTTAGTATATCATCCCCATACATTGTTGACATTCTCTGTACTGGAAGTGTTACTGTATCCTCCCATACACTGTTGACATTATTCTCTGTACTGGAAGTGTTACTGTATCCTCCCCATACACTGTTGACATTATTCTCTGTACTGGAAGTGTTGCTGTATCCTCCCCATACATTGTTGACATTATTTTCTCTACTGGAAGTGTTACTGTATCCTCCCCATGCAGTGTTGACGTTACTTGGCGCCATATACTTTAACTTGTCGGACCATAACGTTTGACGGCAGTTAGTTAGCTCTGCCAGGCCGAATTTTTGTGGCTAATGCAGTAACAAGACTGTCAGGTGACGCCCACCCGACTTCCGCCATAGGAAGAAAGCTGGTGGCGGCTTCCTGTTCCCCATTTCATGTTTGGCCTGCAGCTTAAGCAAGATGAGTCTTGTGCTCTGTCTCACCTATACTTCTACTTTATGCAAAGATTGCTGGTATGTTTGCTTCTTTACTTGTTCAGTTGTGGCTTGCGCTAAACCCTGGGTACTATTGCTGTGTGAGGCTTACGGTTGGCGCGCCTTTATTTTCACGCTCGTCGTGATGGCTGCATTAGCCACAAAAAATTTGGCCTTTCAGAGCTAACTTAACTGCCGTTGACTGCTGTGGTCTGACATGGTAAGTATACGAGCGAAACAGTAAAATACAAACTCCCTATCTCTTCACTGGAAGTGTTACTGTATCCTCCCCATACAGTGTTGACATTATTCTCTGTACTGGAAGTGTTACTGTATCCTCCCCATACACTGTTGACATTATTCTCTGTACTGGAAGTGTTACTGTATCCTCACCATAAAGTGTTGACATTATTCTCTGTACTGGAAGTGTTACTGTATCCTCCCCATACACTTTCTCTCTGTACTGGAAGTGTTGCTCTATCCTCCCCATACAGTGTTGATATTAATCTCTGTACATGAGGTGTTACTGTATCCTCCCATACACATTCTCTGTACTGGAAGTGTTACTGTATCCTCCCCATACACATTCTCTGTACTGGAAGTGTTGCTGTATCCCCCCCATACACTGTTGACATTATTCTCTGTACTGGAAGTGTTACTGTATCCTCCCCATACACTGTTGACATTCTCTGTACTGGAAGTGGTACTGTAACCTCCCCATACAGTGTTGACATTGTTCTCTGTTCTGGAAGTGTTACTGTATCCTTCTCATACAGTGTTGACATTATTCTCTGTACTGGAAGTGTTACTGTATCCTCCCCATACACACTGTTGACATTATTCTCTGTACTGGAAGTGTTACTGTATCCTCCCCATAAAGTGTTGACATTATTCTCTGTACTTAGAGTGTTACTGTATCCTTCCCATACACTGTTGACATTATTCTCTGTACTGGAAGTGTGTTGCTGTATCCCCCCCATATACTGTTGACATTATTCTCTGTACTGGAAGTGTTACTGTATCCTCCCCATACACTGTTGACATTATTCTCTGTACTGGAAGTGTTACTGTATCTCCCCATACACTGTTGACATTCTCTGTACTGGAAGTGTTACTGTAACCTCACCATACACTGTTGACATTATTCTCTGTTCTGGAAGTGTTAACGTATCCTCCCCATAAAGTGTTGACATTATTCTCTGTACTTGGAGTATTACTGTATCCTCCCCGTACAGTGTTGACATTATTCTCTGTACTGGAAGTGTGATTGTATCCTCCCCATGCATTATTGACATTATTCTCTGTACTGGAAGTGTTACTGTATCCTCCCCATACACTGTTGACATTATTCTCTGTACTGGAAGTGTTACTGCATCCTCCCCATACACTGTTGACATCATTCTCTGTACTGGAAGTGTTACTGCATCCTCCCCATACACTGTTGACATTATTCTCTACTGAAAGTGTTACAGTATCCTCCCCATACACTGTTGACATTATTCTCTGTACTGGAAGTGTTACTGTATCCTCCCCAGTGTTGACATTAACTCTCTTGACAAGCGGGCGCCCGCTAGCGCCTGACTGGAAATCACACAGCCGAAAGGCTGAACGCCTGCCAGCACCCGGTAAAACACGTGGCAACAATGGGCGCCGCCATGTTTTCTCGTAGAAAGGAAGTCTCGCAAGAGTGTGACTTCCTTCTTCCTGTAGCCATTTACTTCCGTTTGCAAAAAAACCGCAAGTCGATGCGTGCCGTGGTTCTCGAGTTATGAATTTTTTAAGTTTTGAGGTTGAAATGCTGTTTTTCACCATGGCTAACTTTGATTTCTCTGCCGTTCTGTAATGAGATTTAGTGATGGAGATACTGTGTTTTGTAGGATTTACGGCATAAGACTCAGTGAAAGTGCTGGGTAATGAAGCTTAGAGTGACCTAGATTTCAACTGAGATGAGGTTCCAGGTATGATGAACAACAAATTCGGAAGAAAGTTCTGAAGAAGATTTTTTTTTTTTCCCGAGTAAATGGCTCATGTGACATTCTTCAAACTTACGATATAGTAACATATATATTCGTAGGAATTTTTAAATTATTTTCATTTCATTATTTACTTTCCTCTCTTTGAATTAATTTTTTAATTGGGTAACCATGTTCAGATTACGGAGTTACTTACCTTGCCGATGGTTTTCGGCGTAACTAAGCTCAGATAAGTGCATACTGAAGAGGGTAATTTCTCAACTGGAAGTGTTACTGTATCCTCCCCAGTGTTGACATTAATCTCTCAACTGGAAGTGTTACTGTATCCTCCCCAGTGTTGACATTAATCTCTCAACTGGAAGTGTTACTGTATCCTCCCCAGTGTTGACATTAATCTCTCAACTGGAAGTGTTACTGTATCCTCCCCATACAGCATTTTGCTGTTCTCCTCATTACTTGTCTTACTATGTCCACCCCATGCACTCTATTGACAATGCTCTCTGCACATGTGCTGTTATTCTCTCTTGTGCCTGATGATCTGCTTTGCTAAGAACAAACCAGAAGAAGGGAGTGTGCATGATGATGTGGTTTATTAAGAACAAACCAGAAGGGAGTGTGCGTGATGGTCTGGTTTGTTAAGAACAAACCAGAAGGGAGTGTGCGTGATGATCTGGTTTGCTAAGAACAAACCAGAAGATGGGAGTGTGCTTGATGATCTGGTTTGTAAAGTGTAAACTAGAAGTGAGTGAGTGATGATCTGACTTCAGATGGCTTTATGTCTGCAGGTTGCAGCAGTACCCACCACGCAGGCAGAAAGTCATGAAACCAGTCAGTACCCTGTTTATCGTAAGTATGACTGCTACGCTGTCTGTTGTTGGATTAGTATACTATGGAACAACTGCTGTTTAACAACAGGGGGAAACAAGTAGTATATTTGTTTATGCACCGTCCCCCTGCACACATGCTTTTAAGCTAAAAATGGATACATTAGTAATGAAGAACAGGTGTAATGTTGTGTCATTCATCAGTTTTAATGCAGGTCGTGGCTGCTGTTCTGGAAGAACTGTTGTGGGCTGAGTGTGACATGGATGAATTCTGAAAATTCCCATATTTGTTCGTTGGTGTGGGATCTGACTAGAAATATACTGATCAAGTCTAATGAGCATTTCATCTTCTAAAAATTCTCTGACTGTGTTTGCACAACCACTCTAATTGTCCAGAAGATACGTGCTGTTAGCCAACAAGAAGTGAATAAAACTGTCTAGTTAATGGAAAAGCAGTCACAGTGTGTGCAGGATGTATCAACTCTATGTCAGTAGAAAGTTTCTTGTTTTCATCATAAAGTAGGTATTCTGAATGCTCGTTTATTTATGTACTAGCAGTGTGTAATTAACGTGGGTAAGTGATAAAGCAAGATCATGTAGAATAAAAACCTGGTGAATGAAGTCTCCCACTGTGTTACCAGTTGCTTTTTCTTTCATATTCTTCATACTTGCATGCACGCTTTTTTCAGCACCACCTGATGTAAGCACATACCAGTATGACAAGACCTCAGGCTATTACTATGACCCTTCAACTGGATTGTATTATGAGCCTAATACACAGGTTGGTTATTGTCTTCATTGTGATGAGTTATTACAAATGTGAGGAGATAAGTGTGTCTGAATAGTTTAAAGTTTGGTTTTAGTTTCGGTCTGCATTGCGTTTGAAGTTGGTAGCAGATATGACATTCCAGTATATCTTGTAAAAGATGTTTAGTCTTAAACATGGATGACAACAGATCAGAAGAAACTACAGCTGCATCTGCCAATAATTTTTTTTTTGTGTGTATATATTTTGGATGATACATGTATTGTTTTAACATGCAATGTTTTCAGTTGTATAAATGAGAGAATTGCACATGGCTAGAAATTGTCCAGTAAATCCTTATAGCAAACAGTTGAATTGTTTTGATATTTGTCAATCTTGGTATATGGAAACCAGTTCATGTTTTTTAGAAAGGCCATTTGTGAATCAGCACTTTTCAGGGTTTGTATGCTCCATGAAACTCCTTGAATTCTGAGAGTCAGTATTGAGGCCAAACCTTGAAAACCTTTGAAAATCGAATTGGGGAATAATTTGTAACTTCAGCAATTTTTTAAACTCTACGCATGTGCGAAGGTTTAGTGCTTCCAGTGCCAGCTCTTCAGCCACAACGACTCGCTTTGCTCAGAGACGTGCTGAAATCTGAAATTCTTTGGACACTGCACACTGTAAACTCGCACCAAACTCTTGTGAACTGAATTCTCAGCTTTTTCAAATGACGTTTCCAGATAATTACATGGTCAAAGGATTTCAGTGTGGTGAGGGGAAAATTCAGTATATGCCGACATTTGGCATTGCACCTCACTTTCAATCGTTTTTGAAAAAAAGAACACAAGAAGAATCATCAAACTACGTGCTGTTGTGTGAGAAAAGTCTAAACAAAGAACTGAAGCTTAAACTGCTTGATATACATTTGTGCATTTGACTTTCCAGACCTTTAGTACTTCTTTTGTGTAAATTTTTTTTTTCCAGTTTGTTCTAATAGTACTTCTGCTGAGTGAAGTAACAGCTGATAAGGTCGGTGAAGGGCAGAAAACGGGTAAGGGGCGTATCCATTTACACATGTGTGGTAGCTTTGAAAACTTCTTGAATTTTGTTCTCAGGAGTCTGTAGGAACCCTGCTGTAGGACACGTTTCACTGTTAGTGGAGAGTCTGTGAAGGAAGGGAGGAGTATGGCTTGGTTTGGGTGTTTCAGTATTATTACAACGCCAAGACAAGCCAGTGGATGTACTGGGATGCGGAGAAGTCGACGTACCTGCCTGCACCAACACAGAGCGTGGAGGCCACACAACAGACCATGGGGAACGGAGACCACAGCGCTGGGCACCACTGACAAAGTGGAGAAGGAAGAGAAGAAAGAAAAGGAGAAAACTAAAGTGGCCAAAAAAATTGCCAAGGTAAGAGAATATATATAGACATGTCATGGAAAGTAGAATTCTATTGGACCATCTTGTCTTTCAGAATTGAGAAAGCATTTGAACACGTACCATTTGTCTTCATTAATTTTGTTTTCAGTCAATACATGCAAGTCTAATGAAATTAAAGTATTTGTTGGAATGTGTAATAAAAAGCATAAAAAAGGCTACCATGTGATAATGAGGTTGGTTTTTTCTCCTTCAGGATATGGAGAAGTGGGCCAAAGCCATGAATGCCCAGAAGGATGCCTTGAAAGAAGAGCAGAGGAAGAACACCACAGCTGCTGGGCGCAAAGAGTCTGCTGCTGCAGATGCAGGCTTTGCCATTCTCCAGAAGTCGGTAGGAACTGTGTGTGTGTATGTGCGTGCGCACGCATGTGCACCTGAGTTGTTAGAAAGTTGTGTGTGTTTGTGTGAGGGGGTGTGTGTAGTGGTGATTTTGTCCTGGGCTTGGATATTGTGAGTGTGTATGTGCGTTGTAGGCTGTCTTGGGCTTAGTGTGTGTGTGTGTGGTGATCTGTCCTGGGCGTGGATATTGTGAGTGTGTATGTGTTGTAGTCTGTCTTGGGCTTAGCTCGTGTGTGTGTGTGTAGTGGTGATCTGTCCTGGGCTTGGATATTGTGAGTGTGTATGTGTGTTGTAGTCTGTCTTGGGCTTAGCTCGTGTGTGTGTGTGTGTGTAGTGGTGATCTGTCCTGGGCTTGGATATTGTGAGTGTGTATGTGTATTGTAGTCTGTCTTGGGCTTAGAGTGTGTGTGTGTGTGTGTGTGTGTGTAGTGGTGATCTGTCCTGGGCGTGGATATTGTGAGTGTGTATGTGTATTGTAGTCTGTCTTGGGCTTAGAGTGTGTGTGTGTGTGTGTGTGTGTAGTGGTGATCTGTCCTGGGCGTGGATATTATGAGTGTGAATGCGTGTGTGGTAGTCTGTCTTGGGCTTAGATTGTGTGTGTGTGTGTAGTGGTGGTCTGTCCTGGGCATGGATATTGTGAGTGTGAATGTGTGTGTGTGGTAGTCTGTCTTGGGCTTAGATTGTGTGTGTGTGTAGTGGTGATCTGTCCTGGGTGTGGATATTATGAGTGTGAATGTGTGTTTGTTGTAGTCTGTCTTGGGCTTAGATTGTGTGTGTGTGTGTAGTGGTGATCTGTCCCTGGGTGTGGATATTATGAGTGTGAATGTGTGTTTGTTGTAGTCTGTCTTGGGCTTAGATTGTGTGTGTAGTGGTGATCTGTCCTGGGTGTGGATATTATGAGTGTGAATGTGTGTGTGTTGTAGTCTGTCTTGGGCTTAGATTGTGTGTGTGTAGTGGTGGTCTGTCCTGGGCTTAGACAATCTAATGAATTTGTTTTTCTCATTTTGTGATTCAGGGGAGGGGGATGGAAGATATATTATTATCATTATGAATACTTATATAGCGCCTATCCTCGGCTACAGACCAATCTCTAAGCCCTGACAATCCACACTCGTTTACAAAAGGGCTTCATTCCTGGGTTGTGCTGACTGAAGAGCTGCCAGCTGGTGCTTCATTCAGACAAAACAGTATATAGACAATTACTGATTTATGTTGATAGCAGGATGTTTTTGTTTGCTATTCTTTTTTTTTTTTTTTTAACCCAAACTGTTAAGCCTTTTTTCAGATTTTTTTTTCTGATTTAATGTTTTCTTGAATATTTTTTTTCACCAGTTAAAATGATTACTTTATTGTGATTCCAGAAGGAAGACATGAAGCTGATGCCACCTCCACCAGTAAGTGTTTTTGTTCCTTTTGGTGGTGTTTGGATAGATACAACCCATTTCTGTATGTTTGTCCATTATACTCATTAACTGCTTTGTAAATGAGTGAGAAACACTTCTATTTGTTTTGCTATGTCCTCCCCCCTACCTTTTTTATCATCTCAATAACAGCTATTCAAATTTACAGTCGATCAGTTTTCATAATGATCACATTAACTTAACCAGGTTAAAAATAACGTAGCTAAATTGAATGATATAATGATTTGTTTTTGAACTAGTTAAGCAGACCAGAAAAAAAAGCAAGATGAAAGCCATTTGATTTTCAGTGAATGAAGGGCATTGCTGTGGTGACCAGGGAGTCAACCCTTACATTCTTTGCTCAGTTGTTTGGTTGGTAATGCTGTTGGTCAGCTGCCATATCCTAACACCTTCCCGTACCGTCATTTACCGAAGACATTTGAATACAAGTGGATTATATTACTGTTGTAGATGGCTCTGAATCCTGCACCTGAAGTGCTTGCAGCAGCGGCAGCACCAGCTGCCCCTGCGTCTAAGGCAGGATTGGTGGCATCGTATGGCGGTGACAGTGACGACTCTGGAGATGAAGATGATGGTGCAGTGGACGAGAGCAAGCTGGTAGACTGGAGCAAGCTGGCCTGTTTGCTTTGTAAGCGACAGTTCCAGTCTCGGGAAATCCTCACCAAGCACATGCAGTTTTCTGATTTGCACAAGGTGAGTGGTATGACCAGTCCATCAGTCAGCAGTGTGGTACTGATCAGAATTCTGTGTTTCTAAAGCTTGATTCTGGAATAGTATGGTATTAGATTAAGCTTTTTTTTTATCGGCTTGAGATGCTTAAAAAGACTACTGCAGGCAGATGCAGAGCTGTTTACCTGTACATTTTCTCTGAAAAAGTATGGGAAAATGTGCTTAGTATGGAAACACTATTGCTTCATGAAATGTTAAAAAAGAGCTTGTCAAAATATGGATGGAGGAAAATCAACATATTTATGAGTCTGTCTCATTTCAGCAGTTCAATCATTCTTTTATCTCAATATCAATAAGCTAAGTTGTTTATTGCCAAAATCAATTGCAGACATTTTTTTGTGGTCCATTTGTTGCTACAAGATTTGGCACTGATTTGACGGAACTCACCAGTCTTGTTCATTGGCATTCGATGTACCCCGATCAATTGTCGACATTTCCCCTAGGGGTACAGGACGTTGGGAAGCGGACTTATTCCGTTCCCCACTAGGGCAGCGTCCATGGTCCCATTCCTCCTGGGGAAGGATCTACCAGCGGGACCAGGGGTAACCTGTCCGATCAGGATCTTGGTGTGACCTTTCTACCGCAGCCACACCGACCCATAGACAGGCAGATGGAGGGCTCGGTTGCCGTGCTCTCCACCGCTCCCCCTTCTCCAAAGGGGTCGTATATGGATCCCACCAGGGAGGTGTATGCGGCAGTGCACTCTCTGGGTGTGTGTGTGTGTGTGTGCAACACGACACGCTTTCTTGCAAAAAAAAAAAAAACCCCCCGCCTGCCCCCCCCCTTTGTTTCAGGTTACCCTGGCTCCCATGGAAATTCTGCCCCAGGCCCCCACAGCCCATTTTCTCCATGGGGACCATTTGCTCTGTGCCCCTCAGAGGGACCAGTGGCTGCGCGTGGACCGCTCAGCTCCATGGTCGCCTGTGGCATCCAGCCTCCTCAAGATGGTTCGACCTTGGTCCGCCTCCCTCTCAGGTGCTGTCTGATCGGCAGGACAGACTTCCCCTCCTAAATCCGGTCGCCGATCATGGAGCCACCAGGGACCCGCCCTCGCGTCGTACTACTACTCCCAGCTAGGGCGGGACCCTTGCACACCCCTGTCTTTTTGCCTCCTCTAGTGGTTCTTCGCAACCTCTCCAGGACTTGATACTCTCGATCCTTTGGATTAATTCTCCTTGTTCTCATCTTATGACCTGTCTGCTGTTTAGCAGTGGCGCCTTATCTTGTCTTGATAGAGTCTCGACCCTCGGACAAGATCCACTCTGCCATCCCAGCCAAGTGTGCTTGTGTCAGACCAGTCTCCCTCTGTTCCTGTCTTCCATTTGGGAGTGTCCAGCAACTCTATCGAGGGGTGCGCAGGTCGTCCCTCCACCAGGGAATTAATCCCTCTTGGCCCCGGAGGTGGCCTCTGCAGGCATGTTCCTAAGGGACCCCCGACAGCCTCACATCTCCTCCCTGTTTGCCTAGGACTTCCGGTGGCCAGGGAAATTGCCATTTCTCCTGCCGATCACCGGTTGATCCCCCATTTGGCATCATATACTTTACCATGTCAGACCATAGCATTCACAGCAGGTAGTCAGCTCTGCGAGGCCGAATTTTTTTGTGGCTAATGCAGTAATAAGACCATCATGTGACACCCATCCTACTTCCACCAGGGAAGAAGCCGGTGTAAACTTCCTGTTCCTCGTTCAACTTCGGCCTCCTGCCTGACAAGGACAGTTTTTTTTGCTCTGTCTCGCCTATACTTCTGTTTTGTAGATTGCTTGTGTGCTTGTCTTCTTCACTTGTGTTGTGGCTTACGTTAGATCAAGGGTACCATTGCCGCCGGAGGCTTATGGCTGGCGTTTTGGTACATTTTAATCACGCTGTACGGTGTGTGACGGTTCGCATCTTCTCTTCATTCCATTGTTCTCCATTCGGCCCTTACTCGCCGGTGCTGGAACGTGTCCACCCTTGCAGTAATGCGTCCCCCCCCCCTTTTTTTTTTTTTTTATTCTCTTCCCCTTTGCCATCGATTTCCATCCATCTCGGCGCCTTGCTTTTCCTCACTCTCCTTGCGGTCTCCCGGCACTCATAAAAGGGAAGAACCAAGCATTTGTTTTCCTAAATTGCCCCTGCTAGTCCCCCTTTCGGCCTCGTATATCTTCAGCGCGTTAGTCTATTTTACTCTTGCGCCCATTGCTTCTCTTTCGGCGATTGAACCCTCACCGGTCATTCGATCCGCCATCTTGAATGTTCCATGCCGGTCAGCATTTCCGGTGAGCGCTGTGAGGACATGCTCTGTGCTTGGCTGGCCCTCAGGGCCGCTATGCCAGCCTATTGCGAGCAGCTGCCCTCCACCTCAGTCGGACAGTCACAGTCCATCCTAGACATTCTCGCTGGGGCTGGGGCCCTCGCTTGATCTTCGGATTAGTGGCTTTGCACAGAGCTAGCACTGAGCCTTGTCCAAGGGGGATATGGTCTCCTGGCGCTCAACTCTGTTCCCCATCTGGCCTTCCAGTTTCCAGATAGGCACTGTCTGTCTCCTACCTTCTTCTATTAGGCTCTTGACTGGCTCCATTCTGGGCTACTGGGAACCCCCGCGCCCCAGGCACTCCTCCATCCCTATCTCTAGAGGCTTCCTAGACGCTCAGATCGGCCTGCGCCCAGGCGTATAAGGATCTCCCCGTCTTGTCTCCACAGGCCCATGAGGGCAGGGCACTGGCCACTTCCACAGCGATCTAGCGCTCTGTCCTCTTGCGCCACCTCCAGGAGGCAGCCTACTGGCATCCGGAAAATCCCTTCATAAATGTTTATTTAAGGGAGGTCCATAATCCCAGGGCTGCTGGGCACTTCTTTTGCGGCTAACACAGCCATATATATCTCTTCCTCTGCTAACCCCAGGAACCATTAGGGCACTCAGCCCTCCTCCAATTCCTTTAAATTCTGCTATGGTCTGACATGGTAAAGTATATGACGCCAAAATGGGGAGTTTGTATTATACTCTCTGTTTGGCTAGTATACTTGCCATGTCAGACTCAGTGCCCGCCCTGCCTTCCCCACTAGTGCTATGGTTCTCGGGGTTACCTTGCGCATAGGCCTCACTGAATGAGGAACAGGAAGTTGACACCGGCTTCTTCCCTGCCGGAAGTAGGGTGGGCGTCACGTGATAGTCTTATTACTGCATTAGCCACAAAAAATTCGGCCTTTCAGAGCTGACTAACTGCCGTTGAATGCTATGGTCTGACATGGTAAGTATACTAGCCAAACAGGGAGTATAATGCAAACTCCCCATTTCGGGTTCTCCCCCTGCCACTTCGATCTCCCTCAAGACCCTAGTGGAATGGGACCGCTTTGCCAGATCGGGGATCTAGCACGTCACTGCTGGTCATGAATTTTCACATGCTCACGCAGCGTGGGGAGAGATCTGGCCGGAGGAGGACAACTCGGTCTCTGTGTCCTTGGATGCTTATGACGCTGGGACACACTTGGAGACTGACTTACAGTCCTTCAGGGAGCCCATGATGCGAATTCTAGTCAACAGGAGCTCACATCACCTTCGGCTGTGGCGGACAGTGCAGCCAGTAGCCATTTTAGTTATTTTTTGGCCTGCAGAGATTCCTTCCTTTCGAAGGCTAATCTCTTCCTGTAGCGTAGCTGGCCCTGCAGTGCATTCCGGGTCAGCAGCAGTCACTCTTTGGCTACTATTCGGCTGCCTTTATCGCTCATTCAGCAAAAAAGCGTAAAGAAGCAGCCTCATATGTGGCCAGCCCCCCCCCCCACCCCACCACCTTCAGTCTTACCCTCCCAAACCTCAACCCCAACCTTATCGGAAGCAGGCCCCATCCTGCACCGCACGGCCTGCCCAGCACTCTTCTCCCCCCTCTTGGCCTACACAAACCTCCCCAAGCACATTTTCATTGTGGTCGTCAGGGACAGCCCAAGAGGTGTCTGGAGGACCCTCCTATGGGGGAGCTGGAGCAGGGAGAACTCAGTCCATAACCCTGCCCCTCGGCCTCTCTGGCGGGCAGCCCCACCCCTACACACCCACCAGTGAGACATATGGGCCTCAACCCATGGGTAGTGGCGGTCTAGAACGCCCCTCCTCTGATGCATTCTCTCCCTCCTTCACCAGCCATACCTCTGGGCCCGGTGTCAATCTCCCGGCTGGGTATGAGATTCATCACACTCTCCATGATGGTCTTCCAACTCCAGAGAGGTCTTCCTGTACACACCCCTGCCAGACCCCTAACCTCCCTCTTAGGGATGATGGAGTCCCTCATCCCTCATTTCCCAAGGCAGGGTCCCCAAGCACCAACTTGTGGGGAGTACCGTCGTTGATGGTCTCGAACCGCCGACCACGGGGATCACTCCACTCCCCTGGGCCCTTGGTTCCAATGGGCCACAGATGAGTGGCTCGACCCTTCCACCCTACCCCCGGGGTTCCCATCTCCCTCCCAACCCTACCTCAAGAACTCTACACAGATGCTTCCAACTCGGGCAGACGCCCACTTGGAGACCCTTCATGCCCCCGGTGTGTGGGGTTCAGAGACAGCTTGCCCCCACATCAGTGTCCTTGAATTGGAAGTAGTCAGGCTTGCCCTCCTCCACTTCCAACTCCAGATCTCTCACCAACTTGTTTTCCGGTTCTCGGTCAACCAGGGGGGTAGGGGGTGGGGGGGAGTTGTTGCTCCCTCAGTCTCTCTCACTGATCAGAGGCCCTCCTCCGCTGGTGTCCCTATAATGCGGGGAATACCTCTCCGCATGATGCACATAGTGGAACCCTCAATATCTTAGCGGACTCCCTCAGTCGGTCCAAGGCCTCCTCCACATGGAATGAACCCTCAGCAGGCTACCCTCCTCTCGGTGTGGAAACATTGGGTCAGGCCCATGATCGACCTCTTTGCTCATCCCTGGTCGGGCCGCATAGCATACGCCTTCCCTCTACTCCCAATCCCCCACAAGGTGATCAGGAAAGCAAGACTAGTAAGACCCAGGCTCATCCTAATTGCCCCATGGTGGCCAACCCAGTCCCAGCTCCGGGACCCCAAGGCAGTCTTCCATGTTCCCCCTCTCCAGCGGGGCACGTTTGGACATGCTCAGACAGCCGCGCTCGGGTGGCCCCCACTCCAACCCCAGAGCTCCGCCTCACGCCTGGCTTCTGTGCCAGCCCAATTGCGAACATTTGCCCTCCCTCCCAATCAGACAGATCCCAGTCCGTCCTGGACATACTCTTGCTGGCAGGGGCCTTGCTAGACCTTCGGGACTTGCCTACAGTCTCACGCAGAGCCAGCACTTGGTCTCTCTACAGTTCTGTTTGGGGGGAGATGGGTCTCCTGGTGCTCGAATAACTCTGTTCCCCACGATCGTCCCTCCAGTTAGGGAACTTTCTATCCCACCCCCCATTTTAGAATAACTCCCTTCTCAGAGAGCCTCTAAGGGGGTAGCTGCTAGCTCCATTTGGGGCTACAGGCCAGCCATCTGTTCCACTATTCGCCAACTCAGCGGCCCCCTTTTAGAACAACTCCCTTCGCAGACAGATTCTAAAGGGGTAGCTCTACGTGAGTCTGTCCCCTAGGCAGGTCCCCCTTTGGGACCTCTTCATTCTCCTTGACGCTCTCTAGCAAGATAAGTCTTGTGCTCTGTCTCGCCTATACTTTGCCTTTGTGTAAAGATTGCTGTGTTTGCACTCTGTACTCATTTATCTGTGGCTTCCGCTTATATCTTGACGTGTGAGGTTATCGGATGGGCTAGCATTCTAACCTTATTCGCTGAATTTTTTTCTCGCGATCGTGGTGCTCCCGGTTCTTGTCTATTTGCGTAACCGGTTCGAGGTTGATCGGCATTTTCCATCGCCACGTCCCTCGCGTTTTTTCTCGGCCTCCCTTTGTCCATCGGCCTTGCATTCTCACTCGCCTTTACGGCCTTTTGCCCCAAATTCCGATTTCTAATTCCGATTTCTAATCTCGCCGTTACTTGTATCACGATTCCACTATCTCATCTGCGACGATCGCGGGTCGGTTTCGTCGCCATCTTGTTTTGCGCCAGTCTCCATTCCTTGTCGCACCAGCTTTCTAGCCCACGCAATTACACGTGGTTTGTCGTTCGGAAATTGCTTCCTACATTTGTTTACACCCCTCCCATTCATTGCCACATTTTTTCGATCGGCGTCGTGTGCGTGGCGATCGCATCGCCCTTCGGCATTGCTGTTACACGTGGCGTTACTCAGCACTTTTGGTTCACGCCACTGTCGTTTTGCCCACGCACGTTTTCGTTCATCGCTACTGCGTTTCTGTCACTGTGCGCTTGCTTGTTTACTTTTTATTTCCATTGTGTTATATTGCTATTGTGTGCGCACGGTCGATCGACCTGTATACCCTCCTCGATCGACCGTCGTGTTACGATCGTGTGCTCCGGTTTTCACAACCTCCCGCGCGACGATCGTGAGCCGGCTCGTCCATCTTGTTTTGCGCCGGTCTCCCTCTCTTGTGCACCAACTTCTAACCCTCGGTATTTTTTTACGTTTTTTTTTTCGCCCTGAATTTGCTTCCTCAATTGTTTTTGCACCCCTTTCTTTCAGTTGTCACAATTCTCGCTCGCCTTCGTGTCCTTAACGATCGCGATCGACCGGCGTCATTGTATTTACACGTGGCGTTACTCAGCACTTTTTGGGCCCACGCCACGGTCGCTTCTCACGCACTGTTTCGCTCATTTCTGCTGCGCTTTGTGTCCCTGTACGGACTTGTTTACCTGTATATTCCATTGTGTGCGTTGTTTACATTTTTATTTTATTGTGTGCGCACGATCGATCGGTCGACTTGGTTATCCTCCTCGATCGACCGTCGTGTCTCCCGTTTACGATCGTGTGCTCCGGTTTCGCTCGGCGCCATCGCCCAATATGGTGAAGGACTCGGCTGGGTCGAGCAATAACTCTGACGTTCGTTCAGAGTTCGCTCACATTCCCGGAGGACCCACGAGTTGAGTTGGTCCCAACCCCGAGCGAACCTCCTCCTCCGGGGAGAACGGCCGGCCGCGGTAGACGGAGACGTCCCTCCCGCGGAGGGGACGCGGGAGTCTCCCTCCTCTACCCGACCGACGGACGCACGACCGTTTGCGTTCGAAAGCTAGAAGGCAACCGGCTGCGATTTCTAAGTGCCTTTCGTTCAACCTGCCCAGGAAATCTAAGGGCAAGGCCCCCCTTAAGGACCCCCCCCGTCTAGCCAAGAAATCCGAGCGGGATTCCCTTCTTCCCCCCAGCCACCCTGCCTTCTAGCTTTCCTGCGCATCCAGTCAGACATCCACTTACTATGCCGAGTCACGCGACCCCCGCCCCCGGGGACCTTTGCCGGGCCGCGGACAGGCACGGGTGACGGCCTTGGGCTGGACCCCCCCACCCGTCACTCGCACTTATGGGACGCGCGGGTCCACTTCTTCCCCCCATCCGGACTCGCCGTCTCACGACGCTCTCCCCCCCACCGTGCACAGGTGCAGCCAACACCCCTGCACGAGGAGCGTCCAGTTATCTCCGGACGCAGTTTTTTTATGGCCACGTCTTGGCACACGACCATGCACATGTCCATAACTCTGGGCGTATGGGAACACCGAGTGCATCCACCGGTTGTGAACATACACAAGACGGCCCGACCAACCCCCCTCGCCCCCCCGTCGCGTCGCAGGTTCCCCTAGGGGTTCAGGACGTTCGGGGTCCGACCTACTCGGCCCCCATTTGGGCAACGTCCTCGGTCCCGTTCCGGGGGGGGGGAGGATCTACCAGCGGGACCACGGGTAACCTGTCCCATTCCACTGGGACCCGGCACGCTCCCGGGGGGAAACCACATACCAGGGTCGATTACTATTCCCCCCCTGCTGCCCAAGGTTACCCCCCCGGTCCCCGGCGAGTCCCTGCACAGTACTCTGGGCCGCCACAGCCCGCTTATCTCCCCGGGGACCAGTGGCTCTATGCCCCCGAGAGGGACCAGTGGCTCACCCAACCACACACCCAACCGATTGAACAACAATTTGGTCGATTGTGGCACCCAACCTCGCTTGGGTCTGGGTCGACCTGGGTCTCCCACCTCGGCGCTGTCCGGCTCTCCGGCCCGTCCTCTCCCCCCCCCCGTCTGCCAGCATAGAGCCCCCCCCCCCCCCCGCCATCCCCCCCCCCCCCCGCCACCACCCTACCAGGGGCGGGACCCTCGCGCACCCGCGCAGTTGCCCCCCTGAGGAAGACCTCCCTTCCCAGGAACTTGACTCCCCACAGCCTGAGGACGACTACGATGAGGACTTCTTCTCATCCCTTTATGACATCCACACCATTGAACGGTTTTTTTCGACGGACTTTCGTGTCGAGGGACGCCCCTCCCTCTGCGATCTTGGCCTTCCCTGAGATCGTTGGGCTGCCCCCAGCCCAATACTCCAGACTCAGAATTGTCGCACCTCAGTCACTCACTTCGCTGTGGGAGAGTCCGGCAAAACGCGCGCGCGCCAGGGGTGCAGACGCCGGTCCCCCACGCCGGGTCAAGACCTGCCCCCGGCCCAATGCGGCCCCAATGCGGCCCCCTTCGGCGCCCTACTTGGGACCCACAGGAAGCACCCAGTTTGCCTCCCTCTTTGCCGACAATCCGGTTACCAGGAGTGGGCCATCTCCCAATCAGATTGCCGCTGATACCCAACCGGGCCCCCCCCCCTACTTCGGCCACCATCCCCTTTAAGCGCTAAAGGAGGGGGGACCGAGTAGCCGGATGGGCATCTTACACACCACTGCAGGGCATGCCTACCTTAGCATGCTCTTGCAGAGGGCGGAGGTACTCTGGCCTGGGGATGACGGCGCCGTCCCAGTGCCTTCGGATACAAACTCCGAACCACACCAGGACGAACCTCGCTTATTCAGCGACCCCTTTTTATGCGACACCTAGTTAACAGGATATCGCATCACTTGGCGGCTGCGGCGGACAGCGCAGCAACAAGCCATTTTAATTGTCTGCTAGTGGCTAGAGACGCGTGCTGCTTGCTCCTCACGCTCCTCACTCTCCCCGGCACTCAGGGCATCCCTACGATGTGTCCCGGGCCAGGATCACTCGCTCTTTGGCGAGCACTCCACCTCGGCTATCTCTCTCTCGCTCGCTCGAACGCAAGCAGGCGGCGTCCTTTGCCCCCCGGCCTCAGCCACGCCTTTCCAGGCCCCCCAAGCGGCCACTTAACTCAGAGGCCTAAACCTAACCAAAATTTTTTTTTTGGTTTGGCCAGCAAGCACGGCCCCGCCGGTGACTGGAGGACACTCCCGTAGTGCGCATGGAGCTGGCCCTGCCCCTGCCCAGCAGGCACCGGCCCACTCTTCCCCCTTCCCCCCATCTGGACCATCGGCTCCCCTGGCGGGCAACCTCCCCGGCCGCCTGCCAGTGGCGACGTATGGGCCTCAGCCCCTGGGTAGTGTCGGTTCTTCAGGACGGGTTTCGCCTACCGTGGGCTCACCGTCGTCCTCCCCTCATGCGCTCTCCTCCTCCGTCCCCCAGCGACCCCCCCCCTGCCCAGGCCCAGGCGGACGCCCCTCCGGAAGAAGTCCTCTCCTCAGAAAGGGGCCATCACCGAAGTTTTCCAGCCCCCCCCCCGGGTTTTACTCCCACCTGTTCGTGATCCCCAAACCTTCGGTGGGATGGAGGCCCATCCTTGACCTTTCTCCCCTCAACAAGTTCCTCAGACATACCTAGTTCAAGATGGACACGCCCTCCCAGATCAGAGACTCCATCCATCACGTAGATTGGGCTACCTCCATAGATCTGAAAGATGCGTACTTCCAGATCCTTATTCACCCGGCGCACAGACGTTACCCTCCGGTTTGTCTGGCAAGCTCGAGTGTTCCAGTTCAAAGCTCTCCCCTTTGGCCTCTCCCTGGCACCCTTCCTCTTCACGAAGGCGTTCCGATCTCTCTCCCAACACAGTCCCTCGAACTATACACAGACGCCTCCAACTCGGGCTGGGGGGCCCACTTGGGGGACAGTCATGCCTCGGGGATGATGTGGGGACGCACAGATGGCTCGCTCGCCTCCACATCAACATATTAGAATTGGAAGCGGTCAGGCTGGCCCTCCTCCACTTCCAACATCTATCTCTCACCGACTGGTTCTCCTCCTCCACACGACAACACGTCGGTAGCCCATTAGGGGGGGGGGGGGGGGGGGGGGGGGGGGGGGGGCTCACTCCATCGGCCTCTCTCTACGGACAGAGGCCCTCCCTCGCTGGGTGCCACGCACGGGGAGCCACCCTCCGTGCGAGACACATAGCGGGGACACGCAACATCCTGGCAGACACTCTCAGCCGGTCAGGGACCCTTCTGCACACAGAGTGGACCCTGAACAAGCTGACACTAACCACCGTCTGGGAAACACTGGTTCAAGCCCATGGTCGACCTATTTTGCGACCCGGTACAACCATCATCGACTCCCCATGTATGTCTCTCCACTCCCGGACCCCCGAGCGTACGCGGTCGATGCGCTCTCCCTCCCCTGGACGGGGGACTCCTCGCCTACGCCTTTCCCCCCTTCCCCAATACTTCACAAAGTGATCAGGAAGGCCAGGCTGGAGAGACCCAAACTCATCCTCATAACCCCCGTGGTGCCCGACTCAGTTGTGGTTCCCGGACCTCAGGTCCCTCACTCACGTTCCCCCTCTCCAGCTAGCCCCTTGGTGGGACTTACTCAGACAACCTCGCTCGGGGCCTCCCTCACTCCAATCCCCAGATGCTTCGCCTACACGCACGCTTGGCTTCTATGCCAGCCAAATTGCGACCACCGCGATGAGAGAGATGGGTCACGTGGTGCACGGCTAACTCGGTCCCCTACCTCCTCCCCTCCAACATCCACATAGGCAAGTTCCTATCCCACCATAGGCAATTTCCTATCCCCCCTTTCATCCTCTCGAAAGCTCTCTGCTAGTTCCATTCGGGGCTACAGATCGGCCGTAGGCACCACCATCTGACAGCTGGGCGGCCCATCATTCGACAATAACTTTCTCCTTAGAGAACTATCTCGGGGGGGGGGTGGCCCTACGGGAAGCTCAGTCCCCTAGCGCGCGCTCCCATGTGGGACCTCTTTCTGGTTCTTGACTCCCTCAGAAACCCCCCTTTCGAGCCCCTCCGTGCTATTCCCTTTGTCATTCTCCCCTTCAAGACCACCTTCCTTCTCTCCCTGGCCTCAGCCAGGAGGCGAAGTGGGATTCAGGTCCTCAGTTGTGACCCTCGGGACATCGCCTTTCTCAGAGACGGATCGGTCTCGCTTAAGTTCCTGCCTGAGTTCTTAGCGAAACCAACCCGGGCACGAACCGGGCACGACCTCTCCTTCCCCTGGTTATCCGCTCCCTAGCGGATATCTTAGGCAGCGAAGGCAGCGGGGACATGGACCTATGACCCTCTAGGTGCCTCAGATACTACTGGGAGCGTTCCCCCCCGTTCCGTTCCAGAGAGAGCCTCCTCCTTATTTCCCCCCCAACAACAAAAGACATCATCTCGGCGGGCTCGATTTTCTAGGGCTATTCTATACTATCAAATCTGCCTATGCCCAGGCCCCAAAGACCTCCCAGCCCTTTCCCCTCGAGCCCACGAGGTCAGAGCGTTGGCCCATGTCCACAGCGTTCCAGCACTCTGTCCCCGTGTGCCATCTCCTGGAGGCAGCCTACTGGCGTTCGGAGAACCCTTTCATAAACTTTTATCTAAGGGACATCCGCATGACCAGGGCTGATGGTTCTAAGGGGTTTTTTCATTTGTGGCGGCCAATGCAGCCATAACAGTTAACCCAGGAACCATTAGGGCGCTCGGCCCTCCTCCTATTCCTTTAAATTCTGCTATGGTCTGACATGGTATAGTATACGACGCCAAAATGGGGAGTTTGTATTATACTCCCTGTTTGGCTAAGTATACTTACCATGTCAGACTCTAATGCCCGCCCTACCTTCCCCGCTAGCGCCAAGGTTCCCTGGGGTTGCCTTGCTAGGGTGGGCGTCACGTGACTATCTTATGCCTGCATTTGCCACAAAACTTCGGCCTGACAGAGCTGACTGACAGCTTGTATCTCTCGGGCCCATGAGGTCAGAGCGCTGGCCACTTCTGCAGCATTCCAGCGCTTTGTCCCCTTGCGCCACTTCCTGGAAGCAGCGTACTGGCGTTTGAAAATCCCATCCTAAAACTTTATTTAAAGGATATCCGCATGACCAGGGCTGATGGTTCTAAGGGATTTCTTTTGCGGCTAACGCAGCCATGTCTATTCCACTGCTAACCCTAAGAACCATTAGGGCACTCAGCCCTCCTCCAATTCCTTTAAATTCTGCTATGGTCTGACATGGTAAAGTATATGATGCCAAAATGTGGAGTTTGTATTATACTCCCTGTTTGGCTAGTATACTTACCATGTCAGACTCAAATGTCCACCCTACCTTCCCCCTCTAGCGCTATGGTTCTCAGGGTTACCTTGCGCATATGCCTTGCTGAATGAGGAACAGGAAGTTGACACAGGCTTCTTCCCTGCGGAAGTAGGGTGGGCGTCACGTGATAGTCTTATTACTGCATTAGCCACAGAAAATTCGGCCTTTCAGAGCTAACTAACTGCCGTTGAATGCTATGGTCTGACATGGTAAGTATACTAGCCAAACAGGAAGTATAATACAAACTCCCCATTTCTGTGGGGTTCCTGTTATCAAAAATACATAAATCATTTTTTTTTTTTTTTTTTTTTTTTTCTAATATGACTTCAGCTTCCCTTCTCTCTTCCATCATACTCCTGCCCCTAGCAGTCCTTCTCTTGCAACTTGGGTTTGGACCAACTTTTGTAGGGAATCTTAAGTTCAACATTTTAAGCATATTTAGTATGAGAAATAGCAGTTGTAGCAGTAAGAATGAAAATAATGAAAACAAAAATAATGAAAATAATATTAATAATGATAATAAAAAAAAATTGATAATGATAATGAAGGTTAAAGATCACATTGTCTTGAGAGTATGTCTCTTAAAGGGGTATGGGAAAGTAGAATTTAGACCAAAGAAAACGTTGAAATTTTTGTGAAACGTTCCATTGACAACTGCCCCATCCCACCCCCCCACCTCCCCCTCTCACTCTCTCTGTGTCACTTTGTCCCTCACATACAGACGCATACACCGTCTCTCTCTCTCTCTCTCTCTCTCTCTCTCTCTCTCTCTCTCTCTCTCTCTCACACACACACACACACACACACACACACACACACACACACACACACATTGAGATAGAAGAGAGGCTGTTTCTCACAACGAACAGCTGTGGCAATGAGAATAATTAAATAGGTCTGTTTGCTGACAGTAACATTGATCTCTCATTCTCTGGATAAACAAACCTGACTGTTGATACAGTAGTTACAGAACTGATGGTTTATGTTGTTATGAAGTTTAGGATTTGGATACACTTGAGTTATTCTTACTCATTTTGAGGATCAGTGTAGTTCAAAGATGCACAATTTTTGCAAGATGAAAATGATTATGAATATTTATATGTTTGCATATATCCTGAATAAGTGAGAGGGTGGAAACAAAATAAGGAAGAAGAGAGAAGCGAAACTCATCAGAAATATGTAAAGGTGTCTGATTGTCGGATATTTCCATGTTATGTGTTGGAAATGCAGGTATGATCGATGTCAAATTGTCACAAGGCATTGACATGATCTGCATAATGTATGCATGTTTTAGTTTGTTTATAAGGCCTTTTCATTTTGAAACTCCGTAGACCTGCAAAATGGGGGATAAAAAGATTGAAATTTATGAGTGTGTGCTGTTTTACTATTGCATTACTGCTGTTGGATATTCCGGTAGGTGTTCCTTTGCTTTTTCAATTTGATTTATATCCGTGTTTGCAGGCAAACCTGGAGAACCTGAAATCCAAAGCAGCAGGCAAAGTAGAAAAGAAGGAGGTAAAGTATATCCTGAGAGCTGCAATGGCTTTTCTGCAGTGTTGATCCAGAAGATACTATAGTGTTTCCCTGTCTGTCTATAAGTCCAGAAACAATGGAAATGACAGTGGAAGAATAAAGCTTGCTGGGAATAGTAGTGTTGGTGGGGAAGGGGGGTGGGTGCCCTCATTTCTTTCCCTGATGTAGTCAGGTTCACTGTTCTTGTGCAAGCCTGAGAGCTGTTTCGGAGACGAGTCGACTTTTGTCTTTCAGTATCGAGACAGAGCGAAAGAACGCAGACAGAAATACGGGATGCCTGCCCCACCTGAGCCTCGAAAGAAGGCAGGCAATGATGAACCCGAGGTGTAAGTCTTCTGACCATGGCTGCTTTTCTTCACATTGTTATTGGTCGATTCATTTTGTGCAATTTTTATGTGTATGTGTGTGATTGTTGGTGTGCAAGGCTGTTGAGCATTTGTACGTTGCTGGTTTTTAAATTGCTGGCATATTATGAAGAATTGGTGATATTAAATGCCGGAAGTATCGGCTTATGAGATGGACTTGAATAGTCTGTTTCCAAACATAATTTGCATGTGAATGGAATGTCCATATTTTCTTCACTAACCTACTGGAACATTGAATGTCCTGAAGACCGAAGACCCAGTGTGATGATGCTGGCAAGACACCAGTTTACCACCATTTTCACAACAAATGTGCCACTGTAAAAATAATAATTGATAAGCTATGCTGTGGCATTGTCCAGTGACTGATTTGTAGGTACAAGCTGCTCTATAATTAACCAAAGTAGGCAAGTCAGAATTACTGCATTTTAGCCTGAAGAGCCAGCAAAAAATAGTGCGCGTTGCTGGATTCCATCAATTGTTGAAAGGTGGCATGGTAGAAAGTTGAATCCGTAGACTAAACATGACACTACAGGTGTAAGAAGCAGCATAGTTTGACTTGTTGTTCTCCCTGACCCTGCCATTGCTCCACAGTGAATCAACTTGGCAGCATTTTTCTGTCGGGCTGTGTGAAAATGACACTACAGGTGGTCAGAGTTCAGAGCAGTACACCTTGACCTGTTCTCCCTGGCTCCATCATTACCCAACAGTGAATTTTAACTTGGCAGCATTTTCTATCAGGCTATGTGAAAATTCCTGGCTCCATCATTACCTGACAATGAATTAAATTGGCAGCATTTTCTATCAGGCTATGTGAAAATGACACTACAGGTGTTCAGTGTAGTACACCTTGACCTGTACTCCCTGGCTCCACCATTACCTGACAGTGAAATAACTTCGCAGTATTTCAGGTGTGCCAGTTTTCCAGCTTTTCAGTTGATTTTGTTTTTTTTTTTTTTTCTCAGATGTCCGTCTGCATTTCTGCCTGTGAATGGCTTTTGAAGATCGATTGATATCTTGTATGGATTAGATTTCAGCCTTCAAGGAGTGTTGGTGTGTTTTGTGTGCTTCTTGATTGGAGTAGAAAATGTACAGGCAAGATGCTTTGAAAAATAAAATGGAGGGTGCTCTTCCTTTATTTTTTACAAAACCAAGACTCCAGCTTTAACTTTAGTGTCCATCTTGTTGTAGGGGCAGAGCAGAATCAGCTCTTTACTTCTGCATTGGCAAGGGGGGTTCATGTCACTTGTTCTGCCTGGTGTTGGCTGCATTGTGTCATCTCACAGTCAGTGCTCATGGGGCCCACAGTCAAGAGCTAGAGCAATCAGCTTGCTGAGCTGATGGTCAAGAAATCAAAGCAGTTGTGTGGGTTAGATTTTCACAGGTAGGAAGTCCTCTTTGTTCACCTTGCAGTGAATGGATATCTGATTCATTTCAGCGAAGGTTCAGGTGGCATTAGCAGTAGAGAGACCGGAGCCCCTCATAATGCCATGCAGATTATATTGTCAACTCTGGTACAGTTTACCTCTCTATAGCCATTATTCGGCTTCGGGGGACATCCAACCTTGAAGTATTTTGATTGCTGTTTTGTTTCTCTTCAATTGTCAGTGACTTTGATTCCATGCTGTCTTAACAGTTTGTGAATTACAACTCTGCTATTGGAGTTGATATTGATTATCTGTAACATTAGAAAGGGTTTGCGTCAGTTATGTTTTTCCCAATATTAGCTCATGTTAAACGAAAATGGTGCAATTGAACATGCACAAACAAGTGACACAGATTTCCATAAGTCATCAGTTGAGCCTTGTTCAAATGGATCAGCAGACAGAGCAGATTAGACTCTACATCTCACTAGAATTGTATGTGAATGTACCAGTTGAAATTCATGCAGATTTGGAGGAAGTTTATGGGGGTACTTGTGTCTTACTGCACAGTCTGTAATGGATTTAGAGTCAGGAGCCTTGACCATGAAGATGCCTACATGTTAGAACAACCTTTTGACAGAATGTACAGCTTTTGGTTTGGATGAAAGCACTGGTATGAAACCCTTCTATTTGTTTGCTGTCCAAGAAGTGAATGAGACTTATAATGTTTGCAACAGTGGAACACTTTGCAGTCATCAGTGCTATAAACAATTTGCTTTGTGACAGTCTTGGCCTGAAAAAGAAAGTGGCCACAGGGTGGATGGATACCCCTTTGAATGGAAAGGTCAGGGAAAAAAAGCAGGTTGACTGTTGAATAAAACCGGCTCTGAGGCCAGATGGCCCCAAGTGCCTGTGTGGTGTGTGATCTTAAGGGCTTGATTTGGAGTTGGTGCTTTCTGATGCATAGGGAACAGATGTTCAAGGATCAAGTATTTAAAATCTTCCAGAAGAAATTTTTTTTAGGTCTGTTTTTTTTTCAGTTTCAGTGGCTCTGTTATCATTCATATTGCGCCTGAAAAGTCCACTCTTGCTGCGCATGAAATTATGGGAACCATTCGTCACTGAGTACATGAAAATGCCCAAGTTTTGGCACTGTTAGAAGCCTGCTGCTTCGTGACAACACTGGGGAAGGTATACTTCTAGTTAAGTGTGATGAGCAGCAAGGCATCCAACACTAGCCAAGGTAGCTGCAACTTGTTAAAGATAAAACTTGATGAGCAGCAAGGCATCCAACTCTAGCCAAGGTAGCTACAACTTGTGTTAAAGAAAAAAACTTGATGAGCAGCAAGGCATCCAACACTAGCCAAGGTAGCTACAACTTGTTAAAAGATAAAACTTGATGAGCTGTAAGGCATCCCAAGTCTTCCCCGTCTATTCTACAGCCCTGACTTGGGGCCCCTTGCGATTTTAGCTTATTTCTGTCGTGTTGGTGCAGATACCAGTAAGACACAAAAATGTTGTCTGGTCCCAAAATTGGTCAGAAGCAGGGGTTTTCAGAGGTTCTCTTCTTGTCTCGACTGGAGTATCAGAATGTGTCTGAAACATGGCTGAGACTTCTTGACAGTGTGCGACTAGTAGAGGAGAGTACTTTGAAAGACGAACATAAATACAGATCTACACATGCTGCCTCTATATGCTTGATATCAAAGCAGATTATAAAGAAGATATTTACTCTGTATCACTCAGACTTAATCTGCTTGTGTTACTTTGATGGCACTCATGCAGAAGAAAGCACAAAGAAAGTTCCAAGGTTTCGTAATTCTCCAGTCTGTATTCTGCATTAATTGTAAAAGAAACGTGCAACACACAAATGAACTTTTTTCTCTTTTAAAGACTATTTTAATCTTTGATCTTGAAGATTGTTAAACAGACAAACTAAAATAAATGCAATGTCTGTGTGGTTGACGTGAAGGGACATCCTGAGGTGGGGACATGTAAACTACAGAAAAACTAGAAGGTATTTTTTTGCTCTGTGTTGAAGTAAAGGCACTTTTCTGATGCTGTTTGTTGTATCCATTCAGCTAACACTTTCATGTACACCAGCAGAAAGTCACTTTAGCAGGACTCCTGTTGACGTACATTTTGGCATCATGACAAAAAAGATATTCTTCAGAATTAATGCGTCATGCCATGCAGCAGTTGATCCTTTGAAATTTGAAAAAAAGAAAAGAAAACAGTATTAGTGTCAACCTTTTTAAATTTCTTCATTGCAAGCATGCACAAGAGACCAAAATTTGTACACGAGGTCAGAAATAATTGTGGTGGTTTTCCCGTTCAGTGTAAAGTTTGAATAAAAGGGATGATGATCATTTCTTGACACAACCACAGACTGCCCCCACACACAGTGCATAACCGTGCATGGCAAGCTGAAAATAGAATGTGTAAGCCAGTTGATGCCGCTGAATTAAAAAAGCAAAATGGCAACGTTGAAAGGCAAATGAAATGGTTCAGATGCTGAGTGACCCGTTAGAATTCAGTTCTTGGGGTAATGGTAACCAGCTGAAACCCCCCTCACTGCATTCAGACTCAGAACTTGACTGTGGCAAAGACTCAGATGATGGCTGGGGTGAACGGGATTATCACTCTTTCTTAATCAAGTAGAGAGAAGTTACCATTTCTTTTTCAAATATCCTACTTTCCTCCATTCTTCTCATTCCTTCATCAGCTTGGCTTTGTCAACCAGTCTGGAATGCTCCCCCATCCACTCTTACTCCAGCACTCAGTCATTTTATATTCCCCTTCTACTGTCCAACCCGCCTTGTGCTATTAGAACTGATTACTTGCATGTCTACCTAGCGCTTGGTGAATTTTGTTTATGCAAAGTCAGTTCTGCTAATCTTCATTTGTCCTTTGCAGAAGGCTTGTTTCCTTCACGCTGTCTCACACTTTTAACAGGGATACAGTTGCATGCATATTCATAGTATATGCACATATACAGCACACATCCAGATACCCACACCCAGACAGATACAGACACTCACACATGCACACACACACACATGCATGCATGCTTACACATGTATACACATGCACTCACACATACACATGTAGTACCCCTTAAAATTCACTGGTGTTTTTTGAAGTTTAAGTGAAAGAAATGGGAATAAATTTGAATGATATAACTTCATTGATGACAGAAAGCTGGGTCGTTTCAGAGAAGAGTACAGTTTTGAAGTGAGCAATCAGTGCGACATATTTTCACATATAAACACCATCCTGTATGAAAGCTCATAAGTTCATTGTGCTGTGTGTTGTATCCTTGGCAAACTTTTTGGGGCATATGTTGTCATGGCTTTTGGTTCACAAACTAAGAGGAAACAACATTGAAATTTTGTGTGTTCAGTACTTACTGCTAGAAAAATGCCCGTTGCGAGCAGCGGCTTAACTCTGGTAACCAAAAAGAAAAAACAATGGTCATTATTTGATAACATCTTATTTTGGCCTCATTGTTAACATTCTGCAGTCTTGTATTAAATTACTGAAGTGTGCAAGCTATACATGATGAAAAAAAACATTAATTTTCGAGGTTTCCAAACAGATTTTTAATGGGTGCTAACAGACAGAATTTTGCTATTTTTAAGGTTTTCAGAGTTTACACAGGTGCTACCCAGTATTTTTGCAAGTTTTTTATAAACAGAAAGTGTGGAAGATACTTGTGCATACCTTCATAGTTTTGTACTGTCCATAAACAAATGCATTGTTGTTAATGTTTCCTTGGTGGTGTAAAGCAGTTCTCTGTTAGAAGTAATGCTCACTGTTGGATCATTCACGCATCACCAGGTCGGCTGTGTCTTGAAATGGCAGTTGCCTTCGTTCCACTACCTTGTTAAGGAGAACAGCGAAGTGACATCAGCTCTGACTGGAAAACAATCAGAAGAGAAAACTATTATTGTTGGTTTGACAGAAGATAAGACGATACTGTTAAATGGTCAAGGAACGGCCTGACTTGTTTCTTTTCAATTGAAGCTTGCATGTGCTAGAGTTACAGAGTGTGGTAGGAATGTGGAAATTTAAACTTCAAGACTGTATCAAGTTTCAGAGAGGCACAACACCTTATGTTAAAAAAGGACAAATTAGCAGGCATCAAGACAGCTGATGATGCTGCAGAGTTTTGTTGGCTGTGTATTTCAGTGGCCTATAGGATTACTCCCATGAACAAAAAAAAGTAATATCTGGCTGTCATAGAGTAATATCTGTAATCAGATTATATACTCTTGACATTTTGTCCAGATTTGGCATCACATAGCTGAACCTGTTTTGTCTCCTCTACTTCTGAGAATTGAGAGGCAAAAATGTTTTATAGGAGGTTGAAGTGAAAGGATTTTTGTTTTTGTTTTTTGCTTATTGGTAGTTGCTGTTTTTGGTGTTGCTAGCATCCTCTTCAGCCCTGCCTACATATACTGAAACATGCTCAGAAACTGTGATAGACATGGAGATGAATAAAACCTTGCTGTGATAGACATGGAAATGAATAAAACCTTGCTGTGATAGACATGGAGATGAATAAAACCTTGCTGTGATAGACATGGAGATGAATAAAACCTTGCTGTGATAGACATGGAGATGAATAATAAAAAAATAAATAAAAAAAAAAAAATTAAAAAAATGAAAAACTTGCTGTGATAGACATGGAGATGAAAAAAAAAAAAAACACCCTGCTGTGATAGACATGGAGATGAAAAAAAACCTTGCTGTGGTAGACATGGAGGTGAATAAAACCTTGCTGTGATAGACAGGGAGGTGATAAAACCTTGCTGTGATAGACAGGGAGATGAATAAAACCTTGCTGTGATAGACAGGGAGGTGAATAAAACCTTGCTGTGATAGACAGGGAGGTGAATTAAACCCTGCTGGCTGTACTGGAGCTGACTTCATACCTGCCCCTTTTCCCTGACAAAGCAGCACAATCTCACTTGGCTTGTTTTCTCCAGAATTGTCACTGTGTTCATGAAGTTATCCTGACACCTGAACACCAGGTATTTCTAAGTGGGTACGCAGAGCCTTGTGTATCCCACCTGTTCCCAAGTTTCTTACTGCGTGTCTCCCAGCCATGACAATGGACACATGGAGCCTTGTGTCTCCTACCTATTCCCTAGATTCTTATAGGGGTATCTGCCTGACCCAGCACATTGGGCACATAGAGCTTAGTATCTCCCATCTATTCCTCAGATTCTTACAAGGGAATTTGTCCATCTCGCAGCAGTACCAGTGGACACAGAGCTTTTGTGTCTCCCATCTACCCAGATTCTTGCTGGGATATCTGTCCATCTCCCTGCAGTACCAGTGGACACACAGAGCTTTGTGTCTCCCATCTACCCAGATTCTTGCTGGGATATCTGTCCATCTCTCAGCAGTACCAGTGGACACACACAGCCTTGTGTCTCCCATCTACCCAGATTCTTGCTGGGATATCTGTCCATCTCTCAGCAGTACCAGTGGACACACAGAGCCTTGTGTCTCCCATCTACCCAGATTCTTGCTGGGATATCTGTCCATCTCTCAGCAATACCAGTGGACACACAGCCTTGTGTCTCCCATCTACCCAGATTCTTGCTGGGATATCTGTCCATCTCTCAGCAGTGACAGTCATGTTTCATACTTGGAGATCCTGTGTTTACTGATATTGTGTTGATGAGTGTTGGTGTCTGTGAAGTGATTGTGTTGTGACAAGATTTGCTGATGGAAAAATGTCTGCTTGTTATTTGGTTCTTGATTTAGCATTGTCATGTGATAAGGAAAATGTCCATTGCATGTGGATCAGTTCATCAGGTTTTTATTGTTGCTTTGTTCTGCATAGTTTGGAGGAAAAAAAAAAAAAAGAAGAAGAAAAAGAAAGAAACAGATTTGAAACTATTACAGACTAAAGCGTGGTTTGCCTGGATTGGCTTGTTGCTTACAGCTACGAGCAGCCCACCAAGGCAGGGATTGGGGCGGAAAACATTGGTAACAAAATGCTGCAGAAAATGGGCTGGTCACAGGGTCTGGGCCTTGGCAAAAGCAACCAGGGCCGTACTGCACCTGTTGAGGTATAACTCTTTGGATTTGTTGTGTAACTTGTGTTAGTATAGCATTTGTTTTGAAGGTAGCTTAATGTGTTTGTTTTGAACATTATAAATGGAAAGAATTCTACTTTGTTTATGGTGGCAAAATATTGTTACTATAATCTGAATTATTTGTTCAGTCTAGAATTTTCCTGGTCTTGAATTCTTTGGTATTCAGTATGTCTGTCTGTGTTAGTTTGTATAGATTTATCAAATTTCCACATAAAGTTCACTAGTTTTTTATGTTTGTGTGTGTTGAATATAACCCAGTGCCTTTCCCATTGATGAGCATGGTAGTAGATCATTTTGTCATTGCCTGAGATAATTTTGTTGTTTGCAAGCCTTTATACATTCTCTGTACAGTAGAATGCTAAAAGCTGCTGTTACTCTGTGGTTGCTTTTTTTCTTTTAAGCAACAGGTCAAATAAGATTGGAAGAGGATCATGAGTTTGTGTGTTATACTTAGTGGTACTTGGTGACTTCATGGTGTTGATCAATGGCCCTGTGTGTAGTTTTAGTTAGTTTGTTATACTTGGTGGTATTGGTACAGGATGGTGCGAACATGGTGTTGACCAATGGCCATGTGTAGGTTTAGTTTGTGTGTTCTACTTAGTGGCCCTGTGTGTAGGTTGACCAGTGGCCCTGTGTAGGTTGACCGGTGGCTCTGGGTGTAGGTTGACCAATGCACCTGGGTGTAGGCTGACCAGTGGCTCTGGGTGTAGGTTGACCAATGGCCCTGTGTGTAGGTTGACCAGTGGCCATGGGTGTAGGTTGACCAGTGGCCCTGTGTGTAGGTTGACCAGTGGCCCTGAGTGTAGGTTGACCAGTGGCTCTGGGTGTAGGTTGACCAATGCACCTGGGTGTAGGTTGACCAGTGGCTCTGGGTGTAGGTTGACCAATGGTTCCTGGGTGTAGGTTGACCAATGGCCCTGGGTGTAGGTTGACCTCTGAGGAGCAGGGCATTGTTTTCAGTCCTGTGTCCACAACATAACTTGAAGAGTGGGGTAGATCTGCAGCCACCTGGGTTAGCTCGTGTATAGTGTCAGTTCCTGGAAGTGATTACATTGGTGGGGTCAGTGGGCTCAGAAATTAGGTTATAACAACAGTGGGTATGGTGGTCATTTTGTTCCTCCCTTAGAACACGGGTTTATGATTGGTGAGTTTTTTTTTTCTTTTAACAAATGCAACCATTTTTAAATGCTACCATAAAGGTAGCCACATTCCATTTTGTGGATGATGTTTAAACTTATTACCAGTGTGCAAGTCATCCATTTCTTGGCAGAATTCCTTTTTTTTTTTTTTTGGAAAGGAGGGGTTCGATATCTGTGCAAGATCATGTGTGGATCTACATATGGGACCCTAGTCTGAAGTCTCATTTAAGGGTGTAGGAGGGGTTTGAAGGCTGTGTAGATGATAACTCCACAGAGGAACCGTCTTTCAAACCAAGTTAGGTTAATTGATAGGAATTAAACCACTGCCCATTGGACAGGAGTCAGACACCAAACTGTCGAGGCAAATGAGGTCCTTGGCTAGTGGTGGTATGCACAAGATTTGTCCTCCCACCTATCTCCTGTTTGTTGCCATGATGTCCCTTATAGGAAGTGGTAGCTTTAACATGTGGTCATAGACATTGCCATTGTGTGTGTGTGCAGACTCAACGGCGGGCAGCTACAGCAGGCCTGGGAGCCAAGGGGGCAGACATTGTGGCAGAGGAAGGTGCTACCTACAAAGACAATGTGAAGAAAACCTTGTTTGCTAGATACAACGAACCAGAGTGAAGGATGCCTGTAGGTTGAAAACAGACCCAGTGAAAAGACAGGACCTTGTGCCTCACGCCAGCTCATTTTCTGCAGTCATTTATTGTTTTAAGCTTTATCTTTTGATAGAGTTGGGGGCATGGGGGTCTTAATGCTTCTGCAATCAGTATATAGATTTATTGCCAGCATCACTTTTGTGTGAACTGTGGCAGTTTATGATTTAGTGATATTGAGGAGATTACCATGATCATGAAGACAGATTCAGTGTCCGTTACAGTATGAAGTGACATGCATTTAAAATGTCAGTGTCCTTATGTCTCCCAGATATAGCCTGACATTGTGGGCTGGGTTATAAACACCATGAAAACATAAATCTGTGGATATTATGATACAACATGCTGTCATCATACTGTGACCAAGTGAACTTGGATTTCAGTAGTTTCTGTGTGTGTGTGTGTGTGTGTGTGGATAGAAATGAGAGACTGTTTAATTCAGTTAATGCTCTCAGTCAGGTTGTTGTTGGTGTGTGTCTGGCCTACCTGTGTGTTTTCTGTGTGAGTGAAGCACTCAGTTTGTGTGACCGCAGGAACATTGACCAATGTGTATAAAGTAGGAATGATACAGCGTAGGTTTTATGTTTTTGTCAGTGACCATAATGTGACCGTCTTGAATAGTGATTGCAAGTGGCAAGAGATCTATGTGTGCGGCAGACTGACTGGATGTATTTTGTGTGACTGCATTTCTTTGTGACGGATTGAGATGATGCATTTTGTTTGACCGAGTTTGTGTGTGACAGATCAACTGGGACCAAGTTTGGCTAGTTTATTGCAGTGTGAGATTTCTCTGAGAAGAGAGCTGCAGGTCAAACTAATGCACACCTACTCATAGGCGGTGACTTGACCTCCCTAGCTGGGACTAGCCATCGATGAGCCTCAGGCCAAAACCAGCCTGTTCTGGCCTTCACAATCACATTGTGGACTTGTTAAGTGACCTTGGCCTTGAGCAAATGTGCCATGAACCAACCCGAGGTGACAGTGTCTTGGACGTTATTGCTACCAACTGTCCTGACAATATACCCCGCACAGAGACTGTGCCTAGACTTTCTGACCTGTTCTGTGAAATGCCAGAGAGCATGCAGCACTAGTGTTGCACCACTCAACAAGAATGGTCACTTGATATCAGTTCCACAAGCACAGGCAGGACTTCTAAACAACCAGTTCCAGTTGGTCTTTGGCAATGGACATGATATACAAGCGAGGAATTTTGACACAAGACAGGGCTGACAGGTGGAAACTACCCCACACTGAAGGACATCCACATGATGGAGGCAGGTGTTCACAAGCTCCTACAGGATCTGAACCCTCACAAAGCAGGTGGCCCGGACGAAATTAGCCTGAAGGTTTTAAGAGAATTAGCAGATGAAGAAGCACCTAGGGAAATGCACAACTCCATCTGTTACCTGAAGCAGAAAGTATGAGAAGTGGGATTACCAACTTCATGGCCACACTGTACAGGCCGCCAGCTCCATGAAATATCTTGGAGTTATAATCCATCGTCGGTTAAGTTGGGACGAACACATTGATGCCTTACACTCAAAGGCCAACCAAGTTCTACACTTTCTTCAGCACAATCTTAAAATCATTGCACCAGCTGTCAAAGAAAAAGCATACAAAAGCATAGTTCGTCCACTTATGGAGTATGCTGCAACTGTTTAGGATCCAGCCTCTCAGAAGAAGAACACTAAACTTAAGGGGATCCGATGGGCTGCCCCGCTTTGTGTTCAATGAATACCACAGTACATCAAGTGTGAGTAAGCAGATTGAGAAGCTCAACTGGCCATCGCTGGAGAATCGGAGGAGGTCAGTCCACATTGCAATGCTGTTCAAAATAAACAACAGTCTAGTACAGTCCCTTATGGTGGGTCGGGGCTGCTGTTCAAAATAAACAACTGTCTAGTACAGCTGCCTTATGGTGGGTCGGGGCTGCTGTTCAAAATAAACTGTCTAGTACAGCTGCCATATTGTGGGTCGGGGCTGCTGTTCAAAATAAACAACAGACTAGTACAGCTGCCTTATGGTGGGTCGGGGCTGCTGTTCAAAATAAACAACTGTCTAGTACAGCTGCCTTATGGTGGGTCGGGGCTGCTGTTCAAAATGAACAACTGTCTAGTACAGCTGCCTTACGGTGGGTCGGGGCTGCCTGACAGTGAGCGCAGCCAGGGCAGCAGCTCCACATCGCTTGCTGGGTCGTGAAGGCCGTAGGATTTTTTTGTTGTTTGTTTATTTTTGTTATTTTCTTATTTTTTATTTTTTGGTACAGCTGTACCATCCACAGGCGGATCCCCGAAATAGTGGCAGAATCATCAACCAGTTGATGGTGGCCACTCAACGAAGAAGAAGACTGGATCTAGTTGTATGATAGTGTGTTTGTGAACAGAGCGAGTTAATTTCTTTTAGTGTGACAGTGGAGAAATGCAGATAAAAAGTTGCATGAAGGAATGGTAATGGTGGATGTTTTCCCTTGTCTGTGCTTTGAATCGAACTGACTGTTTTGCAGTATGATTTACCTGGTCACCTTTACCTGTGTTCAGACCTTCCTCTTTCATTGCCTTGTTGGGTGAGCTCTGAAATTCATATGAATTGTATAGATATTGTGTACACAGACTATAGATTGGTGTGGAATGCATTTGACTAAAGTTTGTTAGTGTTTAGATCTTGTTGATCTTATTTGTTCAACGCACTCCTGTGTGCCACGTCTTTGATTTTATCAGTTGGAACAGGTCCTATATGTCACCTTTGTCCAACTGTCCCTCTCGCTCGTGTGACTGAAGTCGGTGACATATTGTGAATACACTTACACAGTCACATGTACGTATCTCCTTTTATGATGACTTGTGAGAAATAAAATGAATACAAATGTGTTTTTTTTTGTGTTTGAGAATGTTTTGTTTTGTAGCAGTTTTGTATAGCATGTAGCATCCACCTGGCATAGCAATGATGTGTTTGAATGCACAGGTGGGCAGGTGCTTTGAGTAACTTGGCTTTATATTTAATCATGTCTCATTTAACTTTGACCTAAACACCTGTCTGTCTGTCCATAACAGGAAGATGATGCAGAATGTCAGATACATTCGAGTGTGTGAATAGAAAGACAAAATGTGCACACACTCGCATTGTATTAATTAAACTAAGCTGCTACTATACTGAATGTGAAAAAGAACGGAATAAACTGTGGACTAATTGTGCTGTAGAGAATATCTAGTAAGTGACGGATTATGCACAGAAAAAGGTTATTGGTGACCCCTTTTTATTTTGAGGTCTCTGACGAAGTTTGGCTTAATCATTAATTAAGATCAGCAGTTCTGCAAGTTTTGTTGTAAACATCTGTACAGAGTAGAGAGGGAGCAACAAATTCAACATGGTTTGTATTGACAGTGCCCATTCAGTATTATCCTTTACAGTATCTCCCACAAATATTGCCTAATGTAACTGCAGAATGAAGATATCTTTGTTATGGATGCTTCAGATTTTTTTAAAAATGTGGGATACCACATAAAGCACAAAGTTGAATCAGTCTGAGCTTGATGGCACAGAGTTTGAAATCATCCACAGAAAAAGAAAGGTGACATTTAACCCTGACAGCAAAGCAATCCAGATGAGTGTCGAACTACCATTTGCAAAACCATTGGAACAAACCATCTCTCCCACTATCCCCCTTCCCCTCCTGCCCCCTCCACCCCAGAGAAAAAAAAAGGAGGGAGAGGAAGTATTTTGGATGATTTACACCATACCTAAACAAGACGTTGAATTGTTACTTTGATATATTGTCTATTTGTCATGTACCTTTTGCCTGAAATTGGGGGGAAATGGCTAAATTGAGGTATCGGTTGAGGTCTGACAATGCTGTTGCGGCTAATCAATCCATTAGTGTTGACCAAACTTTTGGCTGACATCTGGTCCATAACAACAGACTAAATGGAGGTAACACATTCGTCATAGCTTGAATGGTGCAACATGCATAATGAGAGATCAAACAATCTTAAGTTTTTGGAAATGAAGGCTTACCTGTTTCCAATCAAACCTTTGAGTATACTAACAAAGGCAGGGGGGTGTTTACACATGGAGATCCAAACTCCCCATCTTTCTGAATAAGTTACCAACTCTAATCTTACATTTTGGACAAGAAAAATGGCTGCCATAATATTGCACAATTTGCCATGAAGTTGGGTGACTTGCTTTTTGATGACGAATATATGTGTCAAATATAGAAGAATATGGAGAAGCGTAGACTGACCACTTGAAGAGGATTTTTTAACTTGCAGCCCAAATTTTTAAAAAGTATCTAGAATAAAGTTTCACAAAGAACTAGAAATAGGAAGTGATTCTGATTTTCCTGAAGTACTATAAGCACAAATGACTACAATAGCATATACTTTTGATGCACCTCAAGATGCACATGATCTGCACAAGAATTCAAACCTGGGAAATGGGATAACCCTGCACTTCTGGTTTATCATAAAAACTGGCGACACAAGATGTGTAAAATGAAAAATTCTTTTTTTTTCCCGTGCAAGAGCATCTCAAGTGAGTTTTTATGCCCCTTCTTTTGGCTGTTTAAGCGCGGGGTTGGTTACTGTCAGCCCTTTTCTCACCATGCCACCACCACGAGAAGAAAACTTAGCACCTTTGACAAAACCAGGGCGATTGCGTGGATACAAGATGGCATTTGCAAGGCTGAAGTGGCGCGACGACTTGGTGTGCATCATTCAGTTATTGTTAGACTGAATCAGCGTTTTAGGGCGACCAACAGCGTTGAAGAGAGGCCACGGTCAGGTCGGCCTAGGCAGACTACTCCCAGAGAAGATCGTTTCATCGAGAGGCAGGCCCTATTGCAGCGGGATATACCACTTCCACCAGCATCCAAAGGCAGCTTCGTATGGCAAATAACACCATCCTCAGCCGTCAAGCCATACGAAACCGTCTTCACCCACTTCGGCCTCAGATCACGTCGCCCCAGCTGCTGTTCGACCACGACTGCTAGCAGCCATAGGCTGGCTCGCCGAGCTTTCTGCCATCGTCATGTGAGATGGAACCAACAACAGTGGTCCCAGGTCCTCTTTTCAGATGAGTCGCGGTTTAGTCTTGAACACAATGACGGCCGAACTAGAGTTTGGAGGCGTGTTGGTGAACGTTACATTGATGCAGCTGTTCGCCAGACCAGGGCCTTTGGGGGAGGATCTGTTATGGTATGGGGTGCCTTCAGCCTCCACCACAAGACACCACTCTACCATATTGATGGAAACCTCACAGGCATCCGCTATCGGGATGAAATCCTGGCGCCTTTCGTTGTTCCGACCATGCAACGGATAGGACCCATGGCAGTCTTCCAAGACGACAATGCTCGGCCACATAGGGCCCGGGTGGCCGAAAACTTCATTGTGCAGGCCGGCATCAACAGGATGATCTTCCCGGCGTATAGTCCCGACCTCAATCCCATCGAGCATATGTGGGATGAGTTGGGGAGACGTGTGAAGGAGAACCATCCACCTCCCAGAGACCGCCAGAGATCTCTTCCAAATGCTGCAACTGGAATGGCAGAGAATCCCTCAGAGGGTCATCAGAACACTGGTCAACTCGATGAGGAGTCGCTGCGTGGAATGTCTCGCCCATGGCGGTGGCCACACCCACTATTGAAATGATTTTGTGAACTGAACAGATTTTGCGAACTTTGATTTCGACCCATCCTCTGTTTAATTGTCTGTAAATCAACAACAACCGTTCATTCGATCCCAATGAAATTCAATGTACGTTGGAAAAGATAATGAATTAAAATCTGTTCCCAATTTCAAAATCGTGGCTTTTATATTTCTCAATGGGATAACATCTGGAGGTTATCGGGAAGAGTGATATGAGAGTGGACATAATACTCCACTGGATTCATCGAAGTGAATGAATAAGTGAACTTGCTATACCCTACCAAAGCAGAATGGAGTAAGTTACATTTACAAGATTGAGAAGAATGCCAGTCTAGACAGCGGCTTCAGTGAATTGCCATTAGACACTGGAGTATTGAATTGTAGATTCATCAGTCTATGATCTCACAAAATAGCTCTTGATACAAAGGGACCAGGCAATGGCAATGGCAGAGATGGCTGAACATATTTTCACTGACGAGCTCTCCACAAGAGTCTCTTCGTCATGGCAAAATGTGCACACACACTCATACACCCAGGCACGCACGCGTGCACACATGTTTGTGTGTGCTTTTTTCCTTCAATTCATTTGCTTTAACGACGCTGTTTGACTTTACAGGCATTCTGATGAAGACTTTAACAGGCAAAAGTTCTGGTAAAAATGTTGTTAGACATGCTGTCTCTACAAACTGTAATCATATCAAGACAGGACAAAGATGCATGTAACATCAATATGAATGTATATACAAGGAAAGTATTACAAGTCCTCTGAAACTTGCAAAAGTATGTCAATACTATGCTTGACCCTTTTCACAAATGTGAATCGTTTATCTATTCAGATCAATTGAAAATGAGAGAAAGAAATTTAGCAACCATTTGTATACCGAGGCCTAAAACCAAGATGAATGTGATCATATATTGTACGAATCTAAAAACTATGCAATTCTCTTTGAACATGGATCATGTTGTTTAGTACATCTCTAGTAAATGGGAAGCAGCAATTCAATGTCTGGAACATTTGACACCACTAAAGCAGGAAAGATCCCAGCCATGTGTGAACACCGTGTTACTAGAGATTTGGATTTAATGCCCATACCCACGACTGGTGATATGGCGGAAAGAAATCAAGGTGATGAGCAACACCCAATGTCTGCTGTGAGAAGCCTTAAAGACTGGCAGATCACTCTGTGCTAAAGTGGAATTGAATTATACTGCTGCATGCCTTGAGGAAGGAGAGTGTATTGGCAAAATATGGTAGAAAATGATTTTAGACTATTTGTATACAAGGCCACTGTAACTCTTGCTTATGTTGAAGTTAGTGTCGTCAATTCATATGCCACATGCCAAGCAGATTAACTTTGGTCGTTCTTGTTTTTGTTTTTACACCATGGAAATAGCTTCCAATAGCACTGATTGGACACCATTTCTTTTTTAAGTGAATCAAGGCCTTGTTTAAGTGGAATTGATTATCAGATTGTTAAGCAGAGTTGACCATTAGGTAGTTATCATTTTTATGGTGGTGTAAAATTTGATTCACATTTTTTTCTTTCATATGTCCGTCAAAGATACATGATAGGTAGTTCCAAGCAGACAGACTGAAACAAATGGAAAGGCACTATTTTCACTGAAGCAAAGCTAGGGTCATGGGTAAGCTCTAGGATCTGAACTGTGAAGCGAGGGTACTTTAAATTCCAGTCCTCAGTTACAAATTAGGTCCAATACGCCATGTATTCTCAATTACACTCAACACCTTTTTTTTTTCCCCACAGAACAAAAGGAAAAGGACAGAAAGCATAAAAGGTGGGATGTTAAAGAACAAATAGTTACAGACAGCCATGGGAACTATCGAGTTCTTCATTTTGAATAGAACCATTTATTTATACCCATCCAATATTGACTTTGTTGTGTTGAATTCCAGAGGGATCAGGGGGGAGGGACTGGGGCTGGTGCTGTGAATTGCCTGGATCGCTGTCCAGCTCCCCAAGCAGCCCTGTTGGGTGATGTTTGATGATGAGGAATCATCTTGATGTGTAAATTTAAGCCATGGTTTAAACTGACCTTCATACAGTTGATGGCAATTGGCAACACATTTTGTTATTCTGCCACTCATTATGGTAGTAGTAGCAGTTGAAACTGGCTTCCACTATCCTTGAGTCAAAGCCTATAAAGTGGTCAAAGGGTAAAGGGGGTAAAAAAAAACAAAAGGGGGGGGGGGGGGGGGGGGGGGGGGGGGGGGGGGGGGGGGGGGGGGGGGGGGGGGGGGGGGGGGGGGGGGGGGGGGGGGGGGGGGGGGGGGGCACAAGAAAAACAAAATTAACTATGGTGTCAACAAAAGATGCCAGGGGGGGGGGGGGGGGGGGGGGGGGGGGGGGGGGGGGGGGGGGGGGGGGGGGGGGGGGGTATCAGATAGCAGAAGGGTACTGCTTTCAGAAAGTCTGGCTGGTTCAGGCATATCCTTACACAGAACCAAGCTTGAAATAACATTATTGAAAAAGGAAAAGAAAAGTTTCCATGGAAAGAGGAGTTTGTAGGGAGTATCATGTCAATGCCTACCTATCCTAACCGTTTATCTCACCTGTGGTGATGGAGTGTTTTGACACGTGCCACCCATGACCTGAAGGAGCCATTGGCCCTGTGTCGGCCAGCTCAAGACTGGTTTCAGAAAAGCTGACCCAGTCCAAAGAATGTTAAAGGTTTCTGGGCTGTTCCAACAGTCGAGGACCCCACCCCTTCCCTTATTTGCCATCCCCTTGTGTGATCCGACATCCAGTAAAACTTGGCATCTAGAAGAGCGAGTCCAGTAAAATGACTGACAAAAGCGACATCCCACTACAGCAACAAAAAGTGTGTGAGTGTGTGCGTATGTGTGTGTGTTTTCGTTCTTTAATTTAATGTCTATCCACCTAACAGTGATCTTAGTATGTAAGTGTTATGTGTGTGTGTGTGTGCATGTGGTGTTTGGGATGTATGCATGCGAACAGTTGGTGTTGATTTTAGGCGTACGTAGGTATGTGTAATGGAATTAGGCCTAGATAAAATAAATAATAATAATTTAACCAAAAAAAACAACAACAAAAAAACCCATACATAACTGAATCCAAAACTTAAAAGAAACACTAAATTAGCAGCTAACACCAAGATGGGGAAAATGACATAGACGTTAAAGTAAATGTCCAGTTGGGCTCTTAATCAGTCCTTGAACAACTTCAAAAATGTTTGATTCATAAGAGATGACGTCTTCGAAGGCTGATATCAACGGTTCAGTGTTCAACAATCAAGCAGGTAAATAGGGTTTCATTCTATCGCACAAAAAAGTAGATGGAATGGAGTGATTTGCTGGCTACAAACACAAGTCACATGTTTTACAGAATCAAGCCTCAATCTAAAAATCACACTTTTTAAAATCCACTCATTGTAGAGATTCTTGATACCTGTTTTGTTGTCTGATATCTAGTTCAATAACAATCCCTTTTTGTTTCTGGGGCCTTTTCGCTTATTTAAAATAGAGTTCAAGGATACGTCTTTTAAAAGACTATAACTCTGTTTAAGGATAAAGGAATGCATATCACGTCTCTGTGTGTGTGTGTGTGTGTGTGTGTGTGCCTACTTCCCCAACCTCCTTTTTTTTTTATCTTTTGGTCAGTAGGCCTAATATCTAGTGCTTCCGTACGATATTCGCAGCAAGGATGCCAAGAACACACACACACACACACACACACACACTTGTACTGGTGAGCGAGCGGGTGATCCGATTGCCTTTTCAGAGCAAAAACCGATCTGTCGCTGTAATTGTATGTCGCTGCAGTGGATCGCCAAACTATTCGTACCGGATGTTGCTGTTTTAGGGAAACTGCATAGGCACAGACCTTAGCCTTTTTGGTTTAGACTAAAGCACGCACATGCATCCAGTTTCTCTTCCAATTTGTCCATTCTACCGTTACCGTTTCCATGGCTATCTTTGATTATACTTAATGTCCAGTTGACGGTAGGTAGACTCCGTGGCGCAACGGTAGCGCGTCTGACTCCAGATCAGAAGGTTGCGTGTTCGAATCACGTCGGGGTCACGAATTTTTTTTTTTCTTTCCTTCTTTTACATGCAGCTTCTTTTTTCTCTTTATCTTCATCTTCTTTTTTTTTTTTTTTTTTTTTTTTTTTTTTTTTTTTTTTTTTTTTTTGGTTGTGACTTCCAGACATTCCCACCATTTTTTTTTTTTTTACACATGTAATTATCAAAAGTTGAAAAAAAAAAAAAAAGAAACGGAAGAATGAACCAACATTTCTTTACTTTTTATGATGAACTACTGACTAGCCTCCATGACAGAAGCCGATAAATTAGCTGTATGCCTGTAAAATCGGGCGCACGTTCTACTGGAAAGAAAGCCGGTATTGACAGAAACTTTCACGGTAAATAACAGTCGCCCTGGAACTGGATTTCTGTGGGGGAAAAAACTTAATTGTCAATTTCCCCCTTACTCCCCCCCCCCCCCCCCCCCCCCCTTCCTCCTCCTCCCCGCTCCTCCCGCTAGTCGCCCCACGGCCTCTGCTCTGCGCACCAGTCCTTACTGCACGAGCTGACTTTCGCACTTGCCCCGTAACCTGAACGACAGTCCCAGCCCGAATTCCCGCCACGGTGGTTCTAACGCTAACACCACACACTGACGAACACCGTCATTACACTGCACACAGACTCGATAGCATCCCCGGGTGAAACAGCCAAGTCATCGGCAGTCAGAAGGCCCGTTCTCATCACCAGCCACATTGCCATGACAGCACAAGGGCGGATAGCAAGTGGTAGGCCTTCGGCTTTTTCGATCGCCCTTCATTATTCTTGGTGTGACTTCAAGTGGAATGTCGCAATGTGATTACTTGCAACTGTTTTTTTCTGATAATTTTCGTCTGATCCCTCCCCCCCCCCCCCCCCCCCCCCCCCCCCCCTGTGTGTGTGTGTGTGTGTGTGTGTGTGTGTGTGTGTGTTTTGTGTTTTAACGTATTACAATACTCCCGCCCCCATCCTCCCACTGCAACCCTGTCTGCACCCATTCTCCATTTGCGTTTTCAA